>JAVTVY010015367.1:0-60806 GCA_036873755.1 Hanleya hanleyi
AATATTTCGGAACTTTGCCAAGAATCTATCATAACCGCCTTAGCCGTTGATCGTCGTGGACACAGGGGCTCGTTACCGTTATTAATTGGTTAATTAGGTTGATTACAGGAGGGGGTGGGGTCGAGGTAGGGAATAAATGGGGAAGGAAGGTCAATCAGTCGGAGTCGTCACCTCACCACGCTCACAAGCCTCTTGTTTTATATCCCCTTGTCTTCGAAAAGCGAATAGACTTCCCTTTTAACGGTACATACTCCATGTAAGATATCACGGGAAACGAGCCTAGTTTTAGACTTCGCGATAGCGAACACCATTTAGATAAATAACACTTATCAGAAATATGGGGTGGGTGGTCGGGGTTATATTACAGATAGGATTTGTATGTAGGCCTATGTCTTTCCGAACTTTTAATTCTAAACAGCGGCGTTGCGGTCTTCTGTTAGTTTGCATACTGTCAATTACTACACAGCGGCTTTGCGGCGTTGCTAGATACATGTAGGCCTAGATATGACAACAGGTTATAACTCTTGATCGGATATGATGTGTGTGGATATTTAAATTCTCAATGTCAACCAAGCCAGGGTTTCACATGGAAGGACAAGGAAAGAATCGAGCGATGATTTTATATTTGGCGGCTTTGCGGCGTTGCAGTCATCGGGTTAGCTGGGAAACTATCAGATTCTGCACAGCGGCTTTGCGGCATTGCTGTGTTTCACTATCTCCAACGGGATAAATGGGTCATGCTAATAACTGAACAGCCGATCTGTTCTTTCACAGGGTTGGCCTCATGCTCATAGGGACTACCATCCTCTCAACAGCGCATGCTCCCTGTCACGGGCTCAAATTATACAAAACTATTTCTATGTTTAGTTGAATAATAGCAATATATCCCCAGAACTCAGCAACTGAGCTAATTTCCGCCAATACGGAAATAGACGAATGCGAGATTGGTTTCGCCGAAAATTAATTGTGCGCATGATAAGATAAGATTCTTTATTGAGATCCCAGTTGAGACAGAGTTCAAAACACATAAAAATTAGAACAAATAAGAAAGTAAACAAACAGGTGCGACGTTTCCGCTCCCAGAAATCCACTCGGTCAGAGGTAAGTTTTCGTAGCTAAAGTAACATTTTTCACACAAAGTTCACGCCACATTTATTTCGTAGACCATGCTGGTTTTTTTTGTCTCGCTTCCTATAATCTCCAGGAACATGCCAATAACAGACAAGATGTGTTTTAAGCGGGAATTTTATTTCCCACAATTTATAAACCGGGAAAATTCGGGAAATTTAAAATTATCATGGAAAAAAAGTTGCATTTAACTGAAAAGTATACTATTTTTAAACATCTATAGAAAAGATATACATTTGACAGCAACTACACAATGGTCACAATAAGAGCTCGGAGTGTATATATTATAATTCTAAAGATGTAAAAATATCATGTTAGGAATATTTTTTGCAGAAAATGTGTAATTAATAAAGCCCTTTTATGGAGACAATTCAAAATGCGCACTCGTGATCCTGTCACGTTTTTTGTGATTCCGTCACAGACTATATGTAACCCCTGTGATAACCCATTCACTTCGTTCTCACGAGGAAAAAAATGTTATCATCTTAATTGGGTACTGTATGTTAGTAAGAAATGTCATATTCGGATAATCAGATCGAAATACTGAATTTAACCCGTTAGATGGAGTTTATGCAGTGATGACCTTCCACCCTCCCCTCTGCCAGCGGGTGAAATGTCCCCACTGGTCCAGCTGTTGGACTTTCCCTTTTGCATGGTCGTTAAGTGCAGATGACCAATGGGCAAACTCCCACTTATCTACATCCTCTGGGTGCTTTCTCCGGGGATCTTCTCACCCACCATCTTTCTTTGTGCTCCGATCTCCAAAGTGTCCAGACTTATTCTTAGTATTCACAAATTTTATTTCATTTAAACTTTGCTCTCCGTTCGTTCGATCTATTAAAAAAAGGAAACTAGCTGTGTCGTTCTCTTCTCGCCAAAGCATGGCTTCACGAAATCCTAGCGGTAGGGGGCGAAAAAGGAAAGCTCGAGACGGCGATGAAGCAGCCGAAAGTGATAGGCATTTGCCTCGAGTTTCTCCAGCGTCGGAGACCCAGCGGGACGCGGGCGATCGGCTGGATCACTTCAATCCAAAAAACTGGACAGTCACGGAGATGCGGAAACATCGGTTTCCGTGTACCAAAAGCATGGAATCGGAAACAGCTTCTTCAATTGTGCACGGAAAATATCGACTGCCTTGCCACGCGGCAACAGGCAGCCACAGGGGCACATGTGGTTTCGTTATTCGATACCTCTGACCTGGACCGCGCATTGCGCATGCTCCAATCAGGATGTTCCTCCACGGTCGAGAGCGAGGCTCAAAATGGCGGCGCCCATGCAGCAAATAACCAGGCTTCCGAAACTCAACATTTGCGGACTCTTCTAGCAGAACAGAAGAAGGAGATAGATATTCTCCGTTCAGAAATGCAACGCATGGCTCCGCCGGCAACGGGCAGTAATTCAGGAGTTCCGACATCGGGGATAGCACCAAGTTTACCACCGTCCCAGGTTGGCGGATTCTCCCTGGAAACGGCGATGGCCGCGGGCAGCTACGCAACCAGTCAATCGAACCCAGAATTATTTAACAGGGCAACAATGGTCCAGACGCAATTCGGAGTGTCTTCCGATTCTCTAACGGAAACGGAAACGGTGCCCAAGGCTCTCAGAAAAAAAAACAACTGAAGGTAGGAATGTTAATTTGGCAGCTCTACTAATTCCTGACTTTGAATCTGAACACATACGAACGATAGAGGCAAATGAAGATACAATATTCCTTAAGCATGGACAGGATAATAGGCTGAACAAACAGCTGACACTGTCTGAATTCATCCTGGCTTTTGAGATTTACAAAAGCATTATGTGCAGAAGGTTCCCCCAACGCGGTATAGAGCTAGACAGATATGAGCAGGATGTGGTGCAAATGGGCCATAGATATGGCGGAACGCTGTTCCACGCTTACCACTGTGAGTTTGCGGCCAGAGCAGCCACAGTCCTAGAACAGGAAAATTTGAAATTGGACTGGTCAATAAAAGACAAGAATATATTCGAGTCCGTCTTTTCTGGCCACCGCGTGAGAGCCTGCACGATTTGTAACTCGATTAGTCATGGCACAGATTTCTGCAACAAGGCCATTCGTATGGGGCACAAGTCTAGAGTTCCCCCAAGTAACACGCAAAGGTTTGGGGGTTATCGACATGGTGACCAATCACAGCAGGCCAACTATACAGTGGATAGGCTAGGTCGACAAAGAATCGTTCACAATGGAAGGGACCTCTGCAATGATTTCAATGGCCCCAGAGGTTGCAGTCGCACTAGCTGCTTCTTCAGTCATTTATGCTCAGCATGTAAAGGCCCCCATGCTCAAGTCAATTGCCCCCCAACCGGTGCTGCCAATGCTCGTAATGTGGCAACCCCAAGACATCCTCCGACCACGTCCCAATGACAGCTGCCCGAATCACTAGAGCCTGGGTCGCGCGAGGTAGAAAAAAATCAACGCACAGATTTGTCAGCTAAAACACCCATTGATATTGACAGACTGGAAAAAGAGTGATGGGGGCATCCAAACAAAAGCTTTGTTAGGGAATTAATAGGGGGGTTAAGAGAATGTTTTCACACCGGCATTCAGCAAAGCCCCAGTGTGACTAAAGAGCTAAAAAATTTGCAGTCGGCTACATCACAACCTCGGGTGGTAGACGATTGCATAGAGAAAGAGTTAGGAAAAGATTTTCTGGTAGGTCCATTTACACGTCCACCCTTCGAAACCTACAGAGTCAGCCCGATAGGTATAGCAGAAGGGAAATACTCTGGTAAAAAACGGTTAATTGTAGACCTCTCAGCCCCACGTAACAATAACAGTCATCCAAGCATCAACGATCTAATCGATAAGGATGAATATTCCCTCCAATATGTGAGGATAGATGATGCCATTAATAGGATTAAACAGTGCGGTACAGGTGCCTGGCTCTGCAAAACGGATATCACGGATGCTTTTAAGCTAATTCCCACCCACCCCTCCCTAGTGCAGTGGTATGGTATCAAGTGGAAACAGAAGTACTATTTCTATACTAAATTACCTTTCGGCAGCCGTTCCAGTCCTAAAATATTTTCTCTTTTGTCCGAAGCCATTCAATGGATATGCATTAACAACTACAACATAGAAAACGTGCTTTTTTTGCTGGATGATTTTTTATGAGTAGATTATGCTTCAAACGAAGGGTGGCGGTACATGGCGCTACTGTCCCTAGTTTTCAGGACTCTTAGGATTCCTCAGGCCCCCACATAAAACCGCGTCTACCCAACGACAAACTGGGCCGCATAGTTAGTATCTTGGCTTCATTCCTGAAGAAAAAATCTTGTAGGAAGCAAGAATTATTATCTCTTCTAGGCCACTTAAATTTCGCTATGAAAGCCATTTGGCCAGTGACTTTATTGACCGCTCCGAGACAACATAGCCATGTTTTCTCTCGTTAGCCCTGCGACTATTCTTAAGGGTAGAGTAGGCGACTGTTCAGGGGTACCACCCCCTGCAGCCAGGAGGCATCCTGACCTGCCTTGACCCCTGAACGTTTACGACTATTATATGATTAGAGTAAGAAAGGAGCTACGGGGAGCTGCCCCCTTATCCCAAATGTTGTTTATGATTGTTGATTCGGATGCTGTAATAAAATTGTTATATGCAAGTTACATACATTGTGTTGGTCATCATTGCATAAACTGAGCAGCAAAAGAATTAGACAAGCCAGTTAACACGAGTCAAAACGCGTTACGGTGAACTTCCACTGTGATTCCGTCACGGAAATTTACAAAGATTATATAACGAAAAATGTGCTATGTTTCGGAACATATTACATTTTATTTCAAACTTGGCAGCAGTAATTAACTGTGCAATAAGACGTAGAAAACCTGCTTATAGAGAATAAAATTTCAGTAACGAGCCATGATTGACTTAGTTAATGATTGCA
This sequence comes from Hanleya hanleyi, assembly GCA_036873755.1. Lineage (NCBI taxonomy): Eukaryota > Metazoa > Mollusca > Polyplacophora > Lepidopleurida > Hanleyidae > Hanleya > Hanleya hanleyi. The sequence continues at coordinate 5,028 of JAVTVY010015367.1, forward strand.
TTTGATTTCACAATGAATGAATACACGAATCCATATATACAAACGAGAGCCATCAGAAGATGATGTATCCCCCCGACCCCAGTGTCAATGAATTGGGAAGCAGTATTTCTGTGAGCTTCTAATTGTGAAAAATACTGTATTTTGAATGGACTGGAAAAATTGAAATTTGGACTAAAAATGAGAAAACTCTGGATTTTCCACTTTTAAATTAGACTCGGTTATATGTAATACTTGAATGGGCCCTAATGAACAAGAACATGAATAATGAACAATAATGTGATTAATGAACAATAAGGTGAGTAATGAACGATAATGTGAATGATGAAGAATAACAGGAGTCATTAATAATAACGTGAATAATAAACAATAAAGTAGCAAACAAAACCAACATCAATTAAATTTCAGCTGTATTGTAAACTTTGATGTCTTCTACGTACCGTTTCGTCAACAATCTTTATTAATACCAAATGAGTTTTCCACGTGCTGGTTCAGTCTCGTCTGCTGTGTGTGAGATGCTGGTGTTATGCAAAATGTGAACTGGGTCCAGATCTGGAAATCCATGTAAATGAGGAAGTCCTTAGCCCTGCAATTTTTCCTTAAATCGAGACATACAAAGACTTGTGTGAATCCAGGACAAAAGCCCCAGAGGACAATCCTTAGATCTGCAAATTTCCCTCAAATTCAAGATATATAAAGATTTTTGTGAATCCGTGGATAAAAGCCCCACGGACAAAAGCCCAAGAGGACAAAAACCCAGAGGACAAAAACCTCAAACCAATATTTAAGGTGCATGTGCAGTAGCATTATTTCATGGACAAGAAACAATAAAGGGGAAATATTAATTTCCATCAAACTACTACTGCAAAGGGCAATAACTCAGAAAAAAAATCCTTCGTCAACAGGAAAAGCACATGCGCATCTCCAGACAAAAAACCCAGAAGACAAAAACCTCAAACCAATATTTAAGGTGCATGTGCAGTAGCATTAGTTCATGGACAAGAAACAATAAAGGGGAAATATTAATTGCCATCAACCTACTACTGCAAAGGGCAATTACTCAGAAAAGAAAAATCCTCCGTCAACAGGAAAAACACATGCGCATCTCCAGACTGTGCCGATAACATCCACCAAGTATCGTGTGAACTGTATCAAAAGTGTAGGAGGAGTTGCGTTGACAAGATGATATCATTTAAACTACAGTATGTTGAACCGCAAAGGGCAATAACTCAGAAAAAAAATCCTCCGTCGACAGGAAGAGCACATGCGCATCTCCAGACTGTGCAGATAACATCCACCAAGTATCGTGTGAACTGTATCAAAGGTGTAGGAGGAGTTGCGTTGACAAGATGATATCATTTAAACTACAGTATGTTGAACCGCAAAGGGCAATAACTCAGAAAAGAAAAATCCTCCGTCGACAGGAAGAGCACATGCGCATCTCCAGACTGTGCCGATAACATCCACCAAGTATCGTGTGAACCGTATCAAAAGTGTAGGAGGAGTTGCGTTGACAAGATGTTATCATTTGACGGACAGACAGACAGACAAACAACCAGACAGATAGACAGACGGACGGACAGACTTCCGTGGCTATCGCTATATCCCCCGGGCATATATGCCGGGGGGATAAAAACGAGAGGACATTGGATGACATGCACCGCCAATAGCGGTCCTAATGAGCGTATACAAGCATAAAACTACAGTTACAGGTTAAAACTCGCTGCAGCTCTGATCTTAAATGCAGTGTGACCCATTGATATAGTTATATGATCTTGGTAGGGGTATTTTCTTTATGTATTTATATCACCGTATATCATGTTTATGTTTCTTGTATGATGTTTCTTTTAATGTCCTATTGTTTTTAGTGTCTGAATTCTTCTGTCTTAATGTCTGAAGGTATAATGTACTCATGTTCTATTTGTTTTAATGTATGTCTTAATGTGTATGCATTTTTAGTCTTATGGACAAAACTGAGCAATAAATCTATCATAACCGTGTAATTGTACCTAAACTTATAGTATGCAGAGATCCTTTCCTTTCCCCATTTTTGGTCGACTATCTTTGTGGCGCGATCCGTGTTCTGGGGTGACTGTTAAATGCATCACGTGACCACGCTGTACTGCAGCGGATAGGAATGTTGTTCTTGCTGTCTAGCTTCTCTTTATATTTATCAAACCCATGTTCAGGTATGTTCTCTAAGAACGATCAGAATTTATTGCTAAGATGTTCAAGTATATTTGTATGCTGGCATACGGTAAAACTAAGCTTTCCTTATAACGTAGTCATGAACCTTGCTCAGTGTTGTTTACACCACAATTCCGCATGCTTTCTATACACAGATAAAAAAAATGGGAAGTTCGTCATGTAAGGATCTTCAAACGGGGACCTTGTCGGGTAGCTTTTCCAGGTTTAACAAGGTTCCCTACATGTATTCACTTATTGCGTTTTCCTCACATGACGAATAGGCAAAACCAATTAATCCATATTGAGCAAAACAAAAAACAAAAACACTAGCCCTCACAATAGCCGACAAAGTTTAGCACTACATTGAGCCAGCTATAGCTTTGTCCCTGGATTTCTCGCTACAGGCTCACCGTTCCTCAGAGCTTGGCTTAGTGTGAATCACTGGTCCAGCCTGGCTGATAACTTCGAAATGTGATACTCTTCAGCTTTCCTATTGGCTTCAAGTATTTGCTAGTGCGGCTAATTTTGTAATTACCAGTGGATCAGTAGTCCACACCAGTAATGCGGAACTAGCTACGGTACTGCAGGCTATACACAGTGACTCCTCAACTTCCCCTCTCTCAAAGGCGGTTTCATCCAATACCAGTATAATATAAAAAAAATGTTGTAACGAGTATTAGTAACATTGTATCTTTATTACTGAATCATCGATCCAAAAATCTGTATTACTGGGATAGAACACTGCATGCAGACCCACAGAGGTCAGTGAGTGTCCCAGATTTGTCTCGCCAGTGGGTACGTCTTCCATGTAAGAGATCACGAAACGGATAATGGCCCCCCCCCCAACAATACAAAAGGAAACGATTATAAGGGTAGTGAATGGGTCTGAGTTGAGCTTTCTTTTTCCTGTGAGACAATTTGCAGCGACACTTTGACAAGGTATATTCTGGTGGCCGACAGATTGCAGCGATACTTTGAAACTGTTCATCATGAATGTATGATGGGCCACCCCCCCCCCCCTCCAACAATACAAAATGATATATTCTGCCGGACGACAGATTGCTGCGGCAGTTTGAAAGTATTTTTCCCGAGCAACAGTTTGCAGCGACGCTTTGACAAGGCATATTTTGCTGGATGACAGATTGCTGCGACAGTTTGAAATAGTTTTCCTGCATGACCGATTTCTGCGACAGTTTGAACCTCTTTTTCTTTGGCGACAGTTTGCAGCGACACTTTGACAAGGTATTTTCTGCTGGACGACACATTGCTGCGACACTTTTACCCATCCTATATATTCCAACACTGAGTCGATATTTTGCTACTCTTTCTTGTAATCATATGAGGGGCCCTCGGTGGCCGAGTAAGTAACGCCGGAATCGCCCTACAGCAATTTAACACTGAAAAGTACAGATTTCAGGAACATTTCACGGAACCTACAATGTACCTGTGAACTCTCAATGTACAAACTGACAAATTATCAAATCAATAACCTACACATCATCAGATTTATTGCTGCATAATCCAACGAACAGTTCATTCAGTGACAAACATATTCTCAACTTGTAAGTGATATGGTCATCCCTTTAATAATCCAATCACAGCATTTCAGCTATAGAAGTCAGATAATTTCTCCACCAAAGAGTAACTAGGCTAATGTCGAAGCTGGGTGTTCTGCATGAGTGTGCGTGAACTTGAGTTTCGAAGCACTGTTAGGAAGGAATATATCTGAAGTGCAGTGTCAAAGCGGTGTTAGGGGAAAATGTACGTGCAATCGAGTGTCAAAGCATGTCAGGGAGGAATATATGTTTAGTCGAATGTCAAACCGGTGTTACGGAGGAATGGACGTGAAGTCGAGTGTCAACCAGTGTTAGGGAGGAATGTACGTCAAGTAGTGTCAAAGCGGTGTACATGGAGTCGAGTGTCAAAGCGGTGTTAGGGAGGAATGTACGTGAAGTCAAATGTCAACCAGTGTTAGGGAGGAATTGTATGTTTAGTCGAATGTGAAAGCGGTGTTAGGGAGGAATGTATGTGAAGTCGAGTGTCAAAGCGGGATTAGGACTTAGGGTTAGGTATGCTTCATAACTATCAGGTTAGGGAGGAATGTACATGGAGCCGAGTGTCAAAGGGGTGTTAGGGAGGAATGTGTGTGAAGTTGAGTGTCAAAGCGGTTTTAGGGAGGAATGTATGTGAAGTCGACTGTCAAAGCGATGTTAGAGAGGAATGTATGTGAAATCGAGTGTCAAAGCGGTGTTAGGGAGGAATGTAAGTGAAGTTGATTGTCAAGGTTGTGTTAGGGAGGAATGTATGTGAAATCGAGTGTCAAAGCAGTGTTAGGGATGAATGCAAGTGAAGTTGATTGTCAAAGCGGTGTTAGGGAGGAACGTACGTGAAGTCGAGTGTCAAAGCGGTGTTAGGGAGGAATGTATCTGAGGTCGAGTGTCAAAGCGGGATTAGGACTTAGGGTTAGGTATGCTTCATAACTATCAGGTTTAGGGTCATTTCAGCTATAGAAGTCAGATAATTTCTCCACCAAACCGTAACTAGGCTAATGTCGAAGCTGTACGTGAAGCCGAGTGTCAACCAGTGTTAGGCAGGAATGTATGTTTACTCGAATGTCAGAGCGGTGTTAGGAAGGAATGTATGTGAAGTCGAGTGTCAACCAGTGTTAGGCAGGAATGTATGTTTACTCGAATGTCAAAGCGGTGTTAGGGATTAATGTACATGGAGTTGAGTGTTAAAGCGGTGTTATTGAGGAATGTACGTGGAGTCGAGTGTCAACCAGTGTTAGGGAGGAATGTACGTGAAGTAGAGTGTCAAAGCTGTGTACATGGAGTCGATTGTCAAAGCGGTGTTAGGGAGGAATGTACGTGAATTCGAGTGTCAAAGCGGTGTTAGGGAGGACTGTATGTGAAGTCGAATGTCAAAGTGGTGTTAGTGAGGAATGTATGTGAAGTCGACTGTCAAAGCGGTGTTAGGGAGGAATGTATGTGAAGTCGAATGTCAAAGCGGTGTTAGGGAGGAATGTATGTGAAGTCGACTGTCGAAGCGGTGTAGGGAGGAATGTACGTGAAATCAAATGTCAACCAGTGTTAGGGAGGAATGTATGTTTAGTCGAATGTCAAAGCGGTGTTAGGGAGGAATGTATGTGAAGTCGAGTGTCAAAGCGGGATTAGGACTTTGGGTTAGGTATGCTTCATAACTACCAGGTTAGGGAGGAATGCACATGGAGTCGAGTGTCAAAGGAGTGTTAGGGAGGAATGTATCATTATGTGAATTTGATTGTCAAAGCGGTTTTAGGGAGGAATGTATGTGAAGTCGACTGTCAAAGCGGTGTTCGGGAGGAATGTATGTGAAATCGAGTGTCAAAGCGGTGTTAGGGAGGAATGTAAGTGAAGTTGATTGTCAAGGTTGTGTTAGGGATGAATGTAAGTGAAGTTGATTGTCAAAGCGGTGTTAGGGAGGAACGTACGTGAAGTCGAGTGTCAAAGCGGTGTTAGGGAGGAATGTATCTGAGCTCGAGTGTCAAAGCGGGATTAGGACTTAGGGTTAGGTATGCTTCATAACTATCAGGTTTAGGGTCATTTCAGCTATAGAAGTCAGATAATTTCTCCACCAAACCGTAACTAGGCTAATGTCGAAGCTGTACGTGAAGCCGAGTGTCAACCAGTGTTAGGCAGGAATGTATGTTTACTCGAATGTCAGAGCGGTGTTAGGAAGGAATGTATGTGAAGTCGAGTGTCAACCAGTGTTAGGCAGGAATGTATGTTTACTCGAATGTCAAAGCGGTGTTAGGGAGGAATGTACATGGAGTTGAGTGTTAAAGCGGTGTTATTGAGGAATGTACGTGGAGTCGAGTGTCAACCAGTGTTAGGGAGGAATGTACGTGAAGTAGAGTGTCAAAGCTGTGTACATGGAGTCGATTGTCAAAGCGGTGTTAGGGAGGAATGTACGTGAATTCGAGTGTCAAAGCGGTGTTAGGGAGGACTGTATGTGAAGTCGAATGTCAAAGTGGTGTTAGGGAGGAATGTATGTGAAGTCGACTGTCAAAGCGGTGTTAGGGAGGAATGTATGTGAAGTCGATTGTCAAAGCGGTGTTAGGGAGGAATGTATGTGAAGTCGACTGTCGAAGCGGTGTTAGGGAGGAATTTACGTGAAGTCAAATGCCAACCAGTGTTGGGGAGGAATGTATGTTTATTCGAATCTCAAAGCGGTGTTAGGGAGGAATGTATGTGAAGTCGAGTGTCAAAGCGGGATTAGGACTTAGGGTTAGGTATGCTTCATAACTACCAGGTTAGGGAGGAATGTACATGGAGTCGAGTGTCAAAGGAGTGTTAGGGAGGAATGTATGTGAAGTTGAGTGTCAAAGGAGTGTTAGGGAGGAATGTATGTGAAGTCGACTGTCAAAGCGGTGTTGGGGAGGAATGTATGTGAAATCGAGTGTCAAAGCGGTGTTAGGGAGGAATGTAAGTGAAGTTGATTGTCAAGGTTGTGTTAGGGAGGAATGTATGTGAAATCGAGTGTCAAAGCAGTGTTAGGGATGAATGTAAGTGAAGTTGATTGTCAAAGCGGTGTTAGGGAGGAACGTACGTGAAGTCGAGTGTCAAAGCGGTGTTAGGGAGGAATGTATGTTTACTCGAATGTCAAAGCGGTGTTAGGGATTAATGTACATGGAGTTGAGTGTTAAAGCGGTGTTATTGAGGAATGTACGTGGAGTCGAGTGTCAACCAGTGTTAGGGAGGAATGTACGTGAAGTAGAGTGTCAAAGCTGTGTACATGGAGTCGATTGTCAAAGCGGTGTTAGGGAGGAATGTACGTGAATTCGAGTGTCAAAGCGGTGTTAGGGAGGACTGTATGTGAAGTCGAATGTCAAAGTGGTGTTAGGGAGGAATGTATGTGAAGTCGACTGTCAAAGCGGTGTTAGGGAGGAATGTATGTGAAGTCGAATGTCAAAGCGGTGTTAGGGAGGAATGTATGTGAAGTCGACTGTCGAAGCGGTGTTGGGAGGAATGTACGTGAAATCAAATGTCAACCCGTGTTAGGGAGGAATGTATGTTTAGTCGAATGTCAAAGCGGTGTTAGGGAGGAATGTATGTGAAGTCGAGTGTCAAAGCGGGATTAGGACTTTGGGTTAGGTATGCTTCATAACTACCAGGTTAGGGAGGAATGCACATGGAGTCGAGTGTCAAAGGAGTGTTAGGGAGGAATGTATGTGAAGTCGACTGTCAAAGCGGTGTTGGGGAGGAATGTATGTGAAATCGAGTGTCAAAGCGGTGTTAGGGAGGAATGTAAGTGAAGTTGATTGTCAAGGTTGTGTTAGGGAGGAATGTATGTGAAATCGAGTGTCAAAGCAGTGTTAGGGATGAATGTAAGTGAAGTTGATTGTCAAAGCGGTGTTAGGGAGGAACGTACGTGAAGTCGAGTGTCAAAGCGGTGTTAGGGAGGAATGTATGTTTACTCGAATGTCAAAGCGGTGTTAGGGATTAATGTACATGGAGTTGAGTGTTAAAGCGGTGTTATTGAGGAATGTACGTGGAGTCGAGTGTTAACCAGTGTTAGGGAGGAATGTACGTGAAGTAGAGTGTCAAAGCTGTGTACATGGAGTCGATTGTCAAAGCGGTGTTAGGGAGGAATGTACGTGAATTCGAGTGTCAAAGCGGTGTTAGGGAGGACTGTATGTGAAGTCGAATGTCAAAGTGGTGTTAGGGAGGAATGTATGTGAAGCCGACTGTCAAAGCGGTGTTAGGGAGGAATGTATGTGAAGTCGAATGTCAAAGCGGTGTTAGGGAGGAATGTATGTGAAGTCGACTGTCGAAGCGGTGTTGGGAGGAATGTACGTGAAATCAAATGTCAACCCGTGTTAGGGAGGAATGTATGTTTAGTCGAATGTCAAAGCGGTGTTAGGGAGGAATGTATGTGAAGTCGAGTGTCAAAGCGGGATTAGGACTTTGGGTTAGGTATGCTTCATAACTACCAGGTTAGGGAGGAATGCACATGGAGTCGAGTGTCAAAGGAGTGTTAGGGAGGAATGTATCATTATCTGAATTTGATTGTCAAAGCGGTTTTAGGGAGGAATGTATGTGAAGTCGACTGTCAAAGCGGTGTTCGGGAGGAATGTATGTGAAATCGAGTGTCAAAGCGGTGTTAGGGAGGAATGTAAGTGAAGTTGATTGTCAAGGTTGTGTTAGGGATGAATGTAAGTGAAGTTGATTGTCAAAGCGGTGTTAGGGAGGAACGTACGTGAAGTCGAGTGTCAAAGCGGTGTTAGGGAGGAATGTATCTGAGCTCGAGTGTCAAAGCGGGATTAGGACTTAGGGTTGGGTATGCTTCATAACTATCAGGTTTAGGGTCATTTCAGCTATAGAAGTCAGATAATTTCTCCACCAAACCGTAACTAGGCTAATGTCGAAGCTGTACGTGAAGCCGAGTGTCAACCAGTGTTAGGCAGGAATGTATGTTTACTCGAATGTCAGAGCGGTGTTAGGAAGGAATGTATGTGAAGTCGAGTGTCAAAGCGGTGTTAGGGAGGAATGTATCTGAGGTCGAGTGTCAAAGCGGGATTAGGACTTAGGGTTAGGTATGCTTCATAACTATCAGGTTTAGGGTCATTTCAGCTATAGAAGTCAGATAATTTCTCCACCAAACCGTAACTAGGCTAATGTCGAAGCTGTACGTGAAGCCGAGTGTCAACCAGTGTTAGGCAGGAATGTATGTTTACTCGAATGTCAGAGCGGTGTTAGGAAGGAATGTATGTGAAGTCGAGTGTCAACCAGTGTTAGGCAGGAATGTATGTTTACTCGAATGTCAAAGCGGTGTTAGGGAGGAATGTACATGGAGTTGAGTGTTAAAGCGGTGTTATTGAGGAATGTACGTGGAGTCGAGTGTCAACCAGTGTTAGGGAGGAATGTACGTGAAGTAGAGTGTCAAAGCTGTGTACATGGAGTCGATTGTCAAAGCGGTGTTAGGGAGGAATGTACGTGAAGTCGAGTGTCAAAGCGGTGTTAGGGAGGACTGTATGTGAAGTCGAATGTCAAAGTGGTGTTAGGGAGGAATGTATGTGAAGTCGACTGTCAAAGCGGTGTTAGGGAGGAATGTATGTGAAGTCGATTGTCAAAGCGGTGTTAGGGAGGAATGTATGTGAAGTCGACTGTCGAAGCGGTGTTAGGGAGGAATTTACGTGAAGTCAAATGCCAACCAGTGTTGGGGAGGAATGTATGTTTATTCGAATGTCAAAGCGGTGTTAGGGAGGAATGTATGTGAAGTCGAGTGTCAAAGCGGGATTAGGACTTAGGGTTAGGTATGCTTCATAACTACCAGGTTAGGGAGGAATGTACATGGAGTCGAGTGTCAAAGGAGTGTTAGGGAGGAATGTATGTGAAGTTGAGTGTCAAAGGAGTGTTAGGGAGGAATGTATGTGAAGTCGACTGTCAAAGCGGTGTTGGGGAGGAATGTATGTGAAATCGAGTGTCAAAGCGGTGTTAGGGAGGAATGTAAGTGAAGTTGATTGTCAAGGTTGTGTTAGGGAGGAATGTATGTGAAATCGAGTGTCAAAGCAGTGTTAGGGATGAATGTAAGTGAAGTTGATTGTCAAAGCGGTGTTAGGGAGGAACGTACGTGAAGTCGAGTGTCAAAGCGGTGTTAGGGAGGAATGTATGTTTACTCGAATGTCAAAGCGGTGTTAGGGATTAATGTACATGGAGTTGAGTGTTAAAGCGGTGTTATTGAGGAATGTACGTGGAGTCGAGTGTCAACCAGTGTTAGGGAGGAATGTACGTGAAGTAGAGTGTCAAAGCTGTGTACATGGAGTCGATTGTCAAAGCGGTGTTAGGGAGGAATGTACGTGAATTCGAGTGTCAAAGCGGTGTTAGGGAGGACTGTATGTGAAGTCGAATGTCAAAGTGGTGTTAGGGAGGAATGTATGTGAAGTCGACTGTCAAAGCGGTGTTAGGGAGGAATGTATGTGAAGTCGAATGTCAAAGCGGTGTTAGGGAGGAATGTATGTGAAGTCGACTGTCGAAGCGGTGTTGGGAGGAATGTACGTGAAATCAAATGTCAACCCGTGTTAGGGAGGAATGTATGTTTAGTCGAATGTCAAAGCGGTGTTAGGGAGGAATGTATGTGAAGTCGAGTGTCAAAGCGGGATTAGGACTTTGGGTTAGGTATGCTTCATAACTACCAGGTTAGGGAGGAATGCACATGGAGTCGAGTGTCAAAGGAGTGTTAGGGAGGAATGTATGTGAAGTCGACTGTCAAAGCGGTGTTGGGGAGGAATGTATGTGAAATCGAGTGTCAAAGCGGTGTTAGGGAGGAATGTAAGTGAAGTTGATTGTCAAGGTTGTGTTAGGGAGGAATGTATGTGAAATCGAGTGTCAAAGCAGTGTTAGGGATGAATGTAAGTGAAGTTGATTGTCAAAGCGGTGTTAGGGAGGAACGTACGTGAAGTCGAGTGTCAAAGCGGTGTTAGGGAGGAATGTATGTTTACTCGAATGTCAAAGCGGTGTTAGGGATTAATGTACATGGAGTTGAGTGTTAAAGCGGTGTTATTGAGGAATGTACGTGGAGTCGAGTGTCAACCAGTGTTAGGGAGGAATGTACGTGAAGTAGAGTGTCAAAGCTGTGTACATGGAGTCGATTGTCAAAGCGGTGTTAGGGAGGAATGTACGTGAATTCGAGTGTCAAAGCGGTGTTAGGGAGGACTGTATGTGAAGTCGAATGTCAAAGTGGTGTTAGGGAGGAATGTATGTGAAGTCGACTGTCAAAGCGGTGTTAGGGAGGAATGTATGTGAAGTCGAATGTCAAAGCGGTGTTAGGGAGGAATGTATGTGAAGTCGACTGTCGAAGCGGTGTTGGGAGGAATGTACGTGAAATCAAATGTCAACCCGTGTTAGGGAGGAATGTATGTTTAGTCGAATGTCAAAGCGGTGTTAGGGAGGAATGTATGTGAAGTCGAGTGTCAAAGCGGGATTAGGACTTTGGGTTAGGTATGCTTCATAACTACCAGGTTAGGGAGGAATGCACATGGAGTCGAGTGTCAAAGGAGTGTTAGGGAGGAATGTATCATTATCTGAATTTGATTGTCAAAGCGGTTTTAGGGAGGAATGTATGTGAAGTCGACTGTCAAAGCGGTGTTCGGGAGGAATGTATGTGAAATCGAGTGTCAAAGCGGTGTTAGGGAGGAATGTAAGTGAAGTTGATTGTCAAGGTTGTGTTAGGGATGAATGTAAGTGAAGTTGATTGTCAAAGCGGTGTTAGGGAGGAACGTACGCGAAGTCGAGTGTCAAAGCGGTGTTAGGGAGGAATGTATCTGAGCTCGAGTGTCAAAGCGGGATTAGGACTTAGGGTTGGGTATGCTTCATAACTATCAGGTTTAGGGTCATTTCAGCTATAGAAGTCAGATAATTTCTCCACCAAACCGTAACTAGGCTAATGTCGAAGCTGTACGTGAAGCCGAGTGTCAACCAGTGTTAGGCAGGAATGTATGTTTACTCGAATGTCAGAGCGGTGTTAGGAAGGAATGTATGTGAAGTCGAGTGTCAAAGCGGTGTTAGGGAGGAATGTATCTGAGGTCGAGTGTCAAAGCGGGATTAGGACTTAGGGTTAGGTATGCTTCATAACTATCAGGTTTAGGGTCATTTCAGCTATAGAAGTCAGATAATTTCTCCACCAAACCGTAACTAGGCTAATGTCGAAGTTGTACGTGAAACCGAGTGTCAACCAGTGTTAGGCAGGAATGTATGTTTACTCGAATGTCAGAGCGGTGTTAGGAAGGAATGTGTGTGAAGTCGAGTATCAACCAGTGTTAGGCAGGAATGTATGTTTACTCGAATGTCAAAGCGGTGTTAGGGAGGAATGTACATGGAGTTGAGTGTTAAAGCGGTGTTAGTGAGGAATGTACGTGGAGTCGAGTGTCAACCAGTGTTAGGGAGGAATGTACGTGAAGTAGAGTGTCAAAGCTGTGTGCATGGAGTCGATTGTCAAAGCGGTGTTAGGGAGGAATGTACGTGAAGTCGAGTGTAAAGCGGTGCTAGGCAGGACTGTATGTGAAGTCGAATGTCAAAGTGGTGTTAGGGAGGAATGTATGTGAAGTCGACTGTCAAAGCGGTGTTAGGGAGGAATGTATGTGAAGTCGATTGTCAAAGCGGTGTTAGGGAGGAATGTATGTGAAGTCGACTGTCGAAGCGGTGTTAGGGAGGAATTTACGTGAAGTCAAATGCCAACCAGTGTTGGGGAGGAATGTATGTTTATTCGAATGTCAAAGCGGTGTTAGGGAGGAATGTATGTGAAGTCGAGTGTCAAAGCGGGATTAGGACTTAGGGTTAGGTATGCTTCATAACTACCAGGTTAGGGAGGAATGTACATGGAGTCGAGTGTCAAAGGAGTGTTAGGGAGGAATGTATGTGAAGTTGAGTATCAAAGGGGTTTTAGGGAGGAATGTATGTGAAGTCGACTGTCAAAGCGGTGTTGGGGAGGAATGTATGTGAAATCGAGTGTCAAAGCGGTGTTAGGGAGGAATGTAAGTGAAGTTGATTGTCAAGGTTGTGTTAGGGAGGAATGTATGTGAAATCGAGTGTCAAAGCAGTGTTAGGGATGAATGTAAGTGAAGTTGATTGTCAAAGCGGTGTTAGGGAGGAACGTACGTGAAGTCGAGTGTCAAAGCGGTGTTAGGGAGGAATGTATGTTTACTCGAATGTCAAAGCGGTGTTAGGGATTAATGTACATGGAGTTGAGTGTTAAAGCGGTGTTATTGAGGAATGTACGTGGAGTCGAGTGTTAACCAGTGTTAGGGAGGAATGTACGTGAAGTAGAGTGTCAAAGCTGTGTACATGGAGTCGATTGTCAAAGCGGTGTTAGGGAGGAATGTACGTGAATTCGAGTGTCAAAGCGGTGTTAGGGAGGACTGTATGTGAAGTCGAATGTCAAAGTGGTGTTAGGGAGGAATGTATGTGAAGTCGACTGTCAAAGCGGTGTTAGGGAGGAATGTATGTGAAGTCGAATGTCAAAGCGGTGTTAGGGAGGAATGTATGTGAAGTCGACTGTCGAAGCGGTGTTGGGAGGAATGTACGTGAAATCAAATGTCAACCAGTGTTAGGGAGGAATGTATGTTTAGTCGAATGTCAAAGCGGTGTTAGGGAGGAATGTATGTGAAGTCGAGTGTCAAAGCGGGATTAGGACTTTGGGTTAGGTATGCTTCATAACTACCAGGTTAGGGAGGAATGCACATGGAGTCGAGTGTCAAAGGAGTGTTAGGGAGGAATGTATCATTATGTGAATTTGATTGTCAAAGCGGTTTTAGGGAGGAATGTATGTGAAGTCGACTGTCAAAGCGGTGTTCGGGAGGAATGTATGTGAAATCGAGTGTCAAAGCGGTGTTAGGGAGGAATGTAAGTGAAGTTGATTGTCAAAGTTGTGTTAGAGATGAATGTAAGTGAAGTTGATTGTCAAAGCGGTGTTAGGGAGGAACGTACGTGAAGTCGAGTGTCAAAGCGGTGTTAGGGAGGAATGTATCTGAGCTCGAGTGTCAAAGCGGGATTAGGATTTAGGGTTAGGTATGCTTCATAACTATCATTTTTAGGGTCATTTCAGCTATAGAAGTCAGATAATTTCTCCACCAAACCGTAAGTAGGCTAATGTCGAAGCTGTACGTGAAGCCGAGTGTCAACCAGTGTTAGGAAGGAATGTACGGGAAGTAGAGTGTCAAAGCTGTGTACATGGAGTCGAGTGTCAAAGCGGTGTTAGGGAGGAATTTACGTGAAGTCCAGTGTCAAAGCGGTGTTAGGGAGGAATTTAAGTGAAGTTGATTGTCAAAGCGGTGTTAGGGAGGAATGTACGTGAAGTCGAGTGTCAAAGCGGTGTTAGGGAGGAATATATCTGAGGTCGAGTGTCAAAGCGGGATTAGGACTTAGGGTTAGGTATGCTTCATAACTATCAGATTCAGGGTCATTTCAGCTATAGAAGTCAGATAATTTCTCCACCAAAGCGTAACTGGGGTAATAGCCGCTGTCTCTGACAATGTAGTGTTGAAGTTAAGAAAGATGACTATGATTTCGTATCCAGAGAAACGCTAAGCCGCTATCAGTTAAGCAGCAGACCGCAAAGCCGCTGTTACTCACAAGGTAGTCTACAAGACCGCAAAGCCGCTGTCACTGACAAGGTAGTGTAGAAGACCGCAAAGCCACAGTCACTGGCAAGGTAGTGTAGAAGACCGCAAAGCCGCTGTCAATGACAAGGTAGTGTGGAAGAGCGCAACGCCGCTGTCACTGACATTGTAGTGTAGAAGACCGCAAAGCCGCTGCCAATGACAAGGTAGTGTGGCAGAGCGCAAAGCCGCTGTCTCTGACAATGTAGTGTTGAACATAAGAAAGAAGACTGGATGATTCCGTGTGCAGAGAACTGCTAAACCGGTACCAATGAAAGGATTATGCTGAAAACCGCAAAGCCGCTGTCACTGACAAGGTAGTGTAGAAGACCGCAAAGCCGCTGTCAAGGACAATGTAGTGTTGAAGACAAGAAAGATGACTAGATTATTCCGTATGCAGAGAACTGTTACCTGCTATCAGTTAAAGGATTATGCAGAAGACCGCAAAGCCACTGTTACTCACAACGTAACCTAGAAGACCGCAAAGCCGCTGTCACTGACAAGGTAGTGTAGAAGACTGGCGCAAAGCCGCTGTCACTGACAAGGTAGTGTAGAAGACTGCAAAGCCGCTGTCAATGACAAGGTAGCATAGAATGTAGTGTTGAACATAAGAAAGAAGACTGCATGATTCCGTATGCAGAGAACCGCTAAGCCGCTATCAATGAAAGGATTATGCAAAAGACCGCAAAGCGCCTGTCACTGACAACGTAGTGTGGAAGACCGCAAAGCCGCTGTCACTGACAAGGCAGTTCAGAAGACCGCAAAGCCGCTGTCACTGACAATGTAGTCTGGAAGACCGCAAAGCCGCTGTCACTGACAAGGTAGTGTAGAAGACCGCAAAGCCACTGTCAATGACAAGGTAGTGTAGAAGAGCGCAAACCCGCTGTCTCTGACAATGTAGTGTTGAACATAAGACAGAAGACTGCATGATTCCGTATGCGGAGAACCGCTAGCCGCTATCAATGAAAGGATTATGCAGAAGACCGCAAATCCGCTGTCACTGACAACGTAGTCTGGAATACCGCAAAGCCACTGTCACTGACAGGGTAGTGTATAAGACCGCAAAGCCGCTGCCAGTGACAAGGTAGTGTAGAACAGTGCAAAGCCGCTGTCATCATGTGCTTAGAGTATAGGAGATGTACAACAATCAAATGAATTCCGAATGAAGTATTCCTTTAACAATGTGGTGTATAATGTTGTCACAGTTTGTGTCATTGTACGATAGAGGCATAAAAATGGCAGAAAACTGTTCTACGATGTCAAACTCATGCATCAAGGATTCAGAAATATCTCTACCCTGTTGAACTATGCTTCTTCTCTGGTGCTCCCTTACATGAAGTATCGACCCTTTTAACAGATCGAGAAATGGTTAAAACGCATATATTTTACTTTACCTTCTCGCGATATGGCCTCTTTATGCAAAAAGTCCATTTATCCGCCAAGTTTTAACCGATATTTCCAGACTGACCAAAATCTCGATAATTCCTCTCGCCACAGTGCCCGAAAACGAGCGAGACTTCCTCGCCAGGGTTCGTCGAGAGCCAACTATCAGCTGGTATCAGTTGATTTGAGACCAAATGGCGGGCGACGTGAGCAAGCAAACTGAGACTGCCTGTTTCGCAGGACACAAATGTTATGTAGTGATATCGGACATTCCATGCAGAGTTATCCATCGGACCTTTTCCGTCGGAGTGACCTCCCCTCGACTTCATCTCTGGCCTCCAAGCACCTACGAACTTCAGCTGCACACTTTGCCTGGTTTCTACTGCTGTTGGCCTTTGGAGTTCCGTGAGAGCACTTAGGTAAGACCATAAACTTACCACACTGGCGTCGCCGGTATAAATTGGAGCGAAGAAACCCAATTTGTGCCAAATTTATATATTTTCTAACCCCGTGTGTTAGAGAGCACTCGGTGACCCTTCATCGCGTGTTCGTCACACGCTTGCAAAAGCGGAAGTAAATATTTACGGAAATTTCTGTCGTATCGGGAGCTTTTGGCTTCCTCGTGCGATTTCAAATATTTTGATTTAGTTCTAGTTTTAATATAATGTACTGAAGTAATTATTTGTTTGTGTAAATTAGTATTTCTATTCATTTTCTGTGTGCAACGCATTTGTTCACAACAACAACAACGTACACATTATAGTCAGTGAGTCACTACGGTTGAGGCACTGCGGGAGATAAATCGGCTTTCCAATATTTTAGACAAATATATGCATAAGTTTTTTTTCCAGCCAAATAGATATTTGCTTCAGTTATTTTGTCGTGTGGAAACCCATTCTACCGAAACATTTGTGAATTTCTATTGTCGGGAGGTTAATTAGCGTCCCATATCACATTCTAGTTTATTGTTTAAAGTGCATATCGTCGTCATCAGTACTCTTATTATTTTATAGTGGGTTCAATTAGCACAAATACACATTCTTGTGCTAGTTCAATTAAATATTTGTATTTTATTTCTGTGTGTCATTTGTATTTTATTTCTGTGTCATTTTCTCATAATTTTATCAGTTTCAGACTGAATTTTCTTGTCTGGGATTTTGGTGTATTCCATATGTACGTCATCAATATTGAAGACCAATATTGCTGAATCTCCATATACACCCCCCTCCCCCTTTCCATTTCATGATCGTGCAAATACACAAATAAATAAATAACACATGTTTTAGCTTGTATTTATTAACTGTTTGTAGAATTATACTGGGAGTATTAATTCTGCGTATTTATCTCCATAGTTAACTTCTTCAAACTACTGTGCAAAGGATTTCAAACTAGTCTCTGACAGACTGTACCGCTAGTTGCGATTTTTATTAGCTGTATAGTTAGTTGTGATTCGATCCTATTGTACGGTTATTTGATATTTCCTTTTTTTTGTATCATGTGTATGAATTTGAACTGCTGGTTTTGAAAGTTTTTTTACTGCAACCAAACCATATTATAAATATCATGGCACTTAATCGGTCCATCCAAACACTTCAATCGGAGCTAGTATCATTGCAAGAAGGGGTAGCAGCAGATAAGGTTGAAAAGGCATCCATCGGACATCGTATGGGAATCTTGGAGCAGGAAATAGACAAACGTATGATAGCCGAGAAGGGACATGGCTGTATTGTGTTATGAATCTGGACCGACCCACGAAGGCAGGATGCGAAGTCGCGAAGGCAGGACGCGGAGTCGCGAAGCCAGGATGCGAAGAACGAAGGCAGGATGCGAAGCGCGAAGTCAGGATGCGAAAGCAGGATGCGAAGTGCGAAGCCACGATGCGAAGCGCGAAGTCAGGATGCGAAGTCAGGATGCGAAGTCAGGATGCGAAGTCGCAGAGGCAGGATGCGAAGTCGCGAGGCCAGGATGCGAAGCGCGAAGTCAGGATGCGAAATCAAAACATGCAGCGCGAAGTCAGGATGCGAAATCAAAACAATGCGAAGCCAGGATGCGAAGCGCGAAGTCAGGATGCGAAATCAAAACAATACAATGCAAAGACTGGAAGCGGAACGCGAAGTCAGGATGCGAAGCGCGAAGTCAGGATGCGAAATCAAAACAATGCGGAGCGCGAAGTCAGGATGCGAAATCAAAACAATGCGAAGCGCGAAGTCAGGATGCGAAATCAAAACAATGCGAAGCGCGAAGTCAGGATGCGAAATCAAAACATCAGCATTGGGCATGATCCTATCAAAACGAGGCTGGTTTGTAACCCTGATTCCTAATATGCATTGCAGAGGCAATTGAAGATTATTGCTGGTTGTTATTATCACAGCAACGGAGGAAGTAAAATTATTCTAATTTGTACCTTTTATTTTGCATTACTGATGTTTTATAGAAATTCACAAATGGTAATTTGAATATTTTCAGATTTGGCGTTTCGGGAATGATGAAAACCGACCCGAATAATTGATAATTAATACTGAAGGGCTCGTAAGACTCTAATTAGCCTGGTGACTGTTCAGGTTGACATTTTTATTCCAATCTTACATAATTTCCAGTTAGCCTGGTGTGTGAATGGGCCAGACCATCTAAAAACAATTGAGAATTATTGCTACCAGATAAATTGCTAAGCAGATCAAAGTGGCAGTATTAATAACCTTATTCTAACCAGCGAAGTGCTAACACTCTCGCAGGACTTAGTCTCGTACATTTCAGGTTGAACAGATCATCCCAAGGCTGGTTAAAATTAATTTCCTGTTTAGCATGATGTTAAAAATGATGTTAAAAATAAAATCCCAAAACATTGCCCGTTTTTGTGGATTTTTGTTATTCTATCAAGGGATATCGATGATTTCCTGTCTTCACTATATTTGTGGGAACTCACAACCAGCAACAATATATCTTGTAAACGGGAACCCAGTTACTCTTATTCAAACATAAATGGGCCAATTCCCATGGCATCCGGCTATCTCCCACGTGGTATTATTATTGTGACAGTTTGGCGGCGGAAAATGACACTTGGACTAAATAACATGATATAGCCTACGAACACCCTCCACGTAAATTTTTGTCAAACTCTTATTATTAAATTTCTTAATTAGGGTATGTTGTGATTCCATAATGAAGCTGAGCGATCCATGTCGATGATCATGATTTTGCACAGCCGATAGGCCTACACCTCGAGGGATGACGGTAAATTTTGGGTGGCCCTGAAAAGGACCGTTGCGAGAGCGACATGCGTTTTTAGCGGGATTGAGACCGTTTCCGAGAACCGTTATGATACCATGCGGTATTATGCACACCCAAAGCCTGTTTTATCGAACTATTTGATTTGGCTGTTTCTGTGGTGGACACTGACGGGGAATTCTGGGAATGAATTAGAACACGACCGATTTGTACCATATAGAATAGACCAGAATATCTCTTTATTTATGCTTATATTTCAAAGGGTTGACGTAAACAGAGAAACAATAAATTGGCAATGTTTGGCGGCCTCGGCCTTTTGAAAAATATTTCCAAAGACGACATAACCTGAGCAGGCACCATTCAAGATCTTCTTCTAGCAGTTTCCATCATGATTCAGCAGATTCAGAATCTGATTTCTCTGAATCAAACTCTGATGCATCCACGTCTGATTCTTCAGATTCAGACTCATCTGTTGAATACACAAGGCAAAAGAGGCGGCATAGACGAACGAGCATCATGCATTCTCCCAAAATGCCCAATTTTTCGGGGGGAATTGGGAATCTTTTATTTCACGTTTTGAACAAGTAGCCAAACTGATGGGGTGGAAAGAAGCAAAGAAGATCGCTAAGCTGTTTGAATGTCTAAGCAACAAAGCGCTGACATGCGCAAAGCGACTGGATACCCACCATGATTTCAAGTACATGAGGGAGGAACTTGCATGGCGGTTCAGACATATAAATGATGCCCCCAGAGCAGCACAACAACAACTGCATCGTCGAATAGTAAATGCATCTTCTTGAAGCGTACTCTTCTCCTCTAGCACATTGCAGCCTGATCAACATCACAAAACAGGTCCAGTGCCATCTGACGTCAAGCATAGGCCACATGAACATTATGACTCTACGGATTTTCAGACTAACATTGCTTCCAATCCACAGAATGTTGTAGGGAAGGTGAATATAGCTTCCCCTATAACACTATCCAAATCCTGTAACTTCACAGACAGTTACCATCTCGAAGGTCAGTACAAAGTCCCCACAACATTTTTCGCAGAAACGGCAGGTGTGGGCAAACATTAAATTTAACCATATTTCCTGGTTGTTGATGTGTTCATGGATGTTCCTCACACGGCCTGGGTAAATTTATACACAATAAACTCCTGCAAAGATACAGATATAGAAAGCTTACCATACTTATATTGACGCTGAATTTCAACGAAATTCAACCATATCACAATCATTCCTGGCTAATTAATAAAAACATTTTTTTTTATCTTATCAAACGCTGCGCAATGGAAACAGCTGTCCACAGTAAAGGGTAAATAACTTGAATTGAATGGCCGACTACATGTACAAATCTCTGGATTGTTTCTTAACGAGGCACCATGTAAAACTTTAATCATTATATATCACACCATTTTATTTTTAACAATCCATTTCTCCCAAAAGAGGCACTTAATTATGAGTGTCCTTTCATATACTCACGGTCGATCGCGTGGCATGTGTGAAAGCATACATGCTTCAGTAGCCATGTTAATCTTGATCAATTTAAATCATGGAATGCCTCCAGTCTAGTCTGTACAGGCCAGGTTATAATAGGCTTTAATGGCACGAATGATTCCCTTGCGGGTTTGTTTTATCCCTAAGAAGATGTATGTTTTAAAATATTTAACAGCCAGAGTATAATTATATATATATAAACAAATGGTGAATTTGAATAGCTCTAATATATGGCTAAATTCCTTTACGGGTAAACACTCATTTATGGACGCTTTGGTAAAATCGGTTAATTTATTCCCTGCGCGTGCCATGTCTTTGTTCCGTTTTCATTGCGGCCTATAGCATAATTTCGAGTGTTACCGCCATTTATTCATGTAAAAAAATCGATATCGAAATTATGGAGGCACATATGTACTTGTTTAAACTAGCTTTTCTACAGATTACTGATAATTGATTAGTGATATTAATATTTTTAATACATGTTAATAAAATAGATGTTTCCAGGTTTAGAAATATATGAAATATGCAATTACTTCAAAAGGTGTTGAAGGTAAAAATTCACAATTTTACTCAAAATTTATTATTTTTGACACATATACTTTCCACCGCGGTTGAAATACTTTTCACCGCGGTTGAAATACTTTTCACCGCGGCTGAAATAGTTTCAACCGCGGCTGAAATACTTTCCACCGCGGTTGAAATACTTTCCACCGCGGTTGAAATACTTTCCACCGCGGTGGAAATACTTTCCACCGAGGTTGAAATACTTTCCACCGCGGATGAAATACTTTCCACCGCGGTTGAAATACTTTCCACCGCGGTTGAAATAGTTTCCACCGCGGTTGAAATACTTTCCACCGCGGTTGAAATACTTTCCACCGCGGCTGAAATAGTTTCCACCGCGGTTGAAATAGTTTTCACCGCGGTTGAAATACTTTCCACCGCGGTTGAAATACTTTCCACCGCGGTTGAAATACTTTCCACCGCGGTTGAAATACTTTTCACCGCGGTTGAAATACTTTCCACCGCGGTTGAAATACTTTCCACCGCGGTTGAAATACTTTCACCGCGGTGGAAATACTTTCCACCGAGGTTGAAATACTTTCCACCGCGGATGAAATACTTTCCACCGCGGTTGAAATACTTTCCACCGCGGTTGAAATAGTTTCCACCGCGGTTGAAATACTTTCCACCGCGGTTGAAATACTTTCCACCGCGGCTGAAATAGTTTCCACCGCGGTTGAAATAGTTTTCACCGCGGTTGAAATACTTTCCACCGCGGTTGAAATACTTTCCACCGCGGTTGAAATACTTTCCACCGCGGTTGAAATACTTTTCACCGCGGTTGAAATACTTTCCACCGCGGTTGAAATACTTTCCACCGCGGTTGAAATACTTTTCACCGCGGTTGAAATACTTTCCACCGCGGTTGAAATAATTTTCACCGCGGTTGAAATGGTTTCCACCGCGGTTGAAATGGTTTCCACCGCGGTTGAAATGGTTTCCACCGCGGTTGAAATACTTTTCACCGCGGTTGAAATGGTTTCCACCGCGGTTGAAATACTTTTCACCGCGGTTGAAATACTTTCCACCGCGGTTGAAATACCTTCCACCGCGGTTGAAATACTTTCCACCGCGGTTGAAATACTTTCCACCGCGGTTGAAATGGTTTCCACTGCGGTTGAAATACTTTCCACCGCGGTTGAAATACTTTTCACCGCGGTTGAAATGGTTTCCACCGCGGTGGAAATACTTTCCACCGCGATTGAAATACTTTTCACTGCGGTTGAAATAGTTTCCACCGCGGTTGAAATACTTTTCACTGCGGTTGAAATAGTTTCCACCCCGGTTGAAATACTTTCCACTGCGGTTGAAATAGTGTCCACCGCGGTTGAAATACTTTTCACCGCGGTTGAAATACTTTCCACCGCGGTTGAAATACTTTCCACCGCGGTTGAAATACTTTCAACCGCGGTTGAAATAGTTTCCACCGCGGTTGAAATACTTTCAACCGCGGTTGAAATACTTTAGTTTCCACCGCGGTTGAAATACTTTTCACCGCGGTTGAAATACTTTTCACCGCGGTTGAAATACTTTCCACCGCGGTTGAAATAGTTTCCACCGCGGTTGAAATACTTTCCACCGCGGTTGAAATACTTTCCACCGCGGTTGAAATACTTTTCACCGCGGTTTTCACCGCGGTTGAAATACTTTCCACCGCGGTTGAAATACTTTCCACCGCGGTTGAAATAGTTTCAACCGCGGTTGAAATACTTTCCACCGCGGTTGAAATACTTTCCACCGCGGTTTACTTTCACCGCGGTTGAAATACTTTCCACCGCGGTTGAAAATACTTTCCACCGCGGTTGAAATACTTTCCACCGCGGTTGAAATACTTTTCACCGCGGTTGAAATAGTTTCTTTTCACCGCGGTTGAAATACTTTCCACCGCGGTTGAAATACTTTCCACCGCGGTTGAAATACTTTCCACCGCGGTTGAAATACTTTCCACCGCGGTTGAAATACTTTTCACGGCGGTTGAAATAGTTTCACCGCGGTTGAAATACTTTCCACCGAAATACTTTTCACTTTTCACCGCGGTTGAAATAGATTCAACCGCGGTTGAAATAGTTTCAACCGCGGTTGAAATACTTTCCACCGCGGTTGAAATACTTTCCACCGCGGTTGAAATACTTTTTCGATGTTTTTGCTAATTTTTAGTGTTTTCACATGGTTGTTCGATTTTTGCAGTCGCATGAAAATGGATAGAAGAAATTGTTAAAACCAGAAAACAACTTTATATCTCGGAAATGAATCGATGTCAATGGCAAGAAATTACAGAAAACGCGAAAGTGAAATCTTGAAAACTAGTAAAAGGCAGAAAATTGCAAAAATCAATGCATGGCCCTAACAAGCCACCGTACCGATATATATTTCCAACTTAACCTACAAACCAAGTGGAATTGACGCTTCTAGGGATGTCCGCTGGTGATTTTTGGCTTTGGCGACCATTTTGCCTGTGTTTACTATTGGTTTATCTCCCTTTCCTAGGTTAAGCGATAGGAATTTCCTTTGAAAGCATTCTAGCTGAGAATTTTGCACAGCAACATCCATCCAATTTGATACATTTTGATAGACATTGTGATTATCTACAAACAATTAGAATATAAGAAAAAGTTAAATACTAATTACATGAATTTTTCATGAATATGCTTTAAAACGGGCTATTCCCTATGTTTTCTGGGTTATCAAATGGAGCATGGGTCAGTCCACTCATTGTTGCCTACATCTAAAAAATGCACAATAACCTATATTTTTTTCTTTGTTTTTCCTTATATTACACAATTATGAATGCAAAAACACAAATTATTCAAAAAGTTAATTACTTTGATTTGCCAGCAGTGGACATCCTTAAATCTGGTTAATAATTGCCTGGTGTATTTCGAAGAAAGCGGTCATCTTGGATTTTTTTTACATTTTCTGGTAGAGCTTGACCCAAGGGTATAGTGGGGTAAGTTTCAGCCCCATAGCTCAAGGGGTAAGAACAACAATTAGGGGGACCATTTCGACCCCGACACCCCCCAGGCCTGGACAGGTCCCAATAAGCCCAGGCCAGATAGGATTAAGGCGTTCAGATAGGTCGTTAAGGCGCTGACGTAAAAACGGCACAAAAGTCACAGGGCAAATATACTAGTTTTCTGCTTTCTCTACTACTAAAGAGCAACTGGATTTTGACTTCCCCGAAACTGAGAGACTACACTTTCTGAACAGCAACGACATTCCCATTTCTACGGCTCATCAGGTGTAAAGTCCGTGTTCCGCTTTTTTCTGTAAAAACATGCACCCACTATCCCAACATGCACCTCTCGGCAGTCCACGATCCGCTGGGAACTGATATTAGCCGCTCTAGAAATGGTTGATAGAGGTTTTCCCTATTTTAGGGGTAAAGTCCGTGTTTCCGTATCTTTTCCGGGGAGAGTTCTTCATGCACCCACCCATGACATGATCGGCCTGGAGGAGCGCTTCTCATGGATACCCATTCGGACCACTATTGGCCCACCTCAGCCCCAAAACGTCCATTCCAATGCCGTTTTTCCACAATTCCCTGCCTGCGCATGCGCACCATAGCTCTACTCTCACATCTCACTCATCCAGTCTGACGCTCCCCCACGAGTGCTTCACTTTGATACCTCACACGACCCAATCGGACCAATATTCGCCCACCTCGACCTCAAAAAGTTTATCCCACATCTGCCAGAAGTCAGAAGTTGTCAACGAAATTCACCCCATGGCATCGAGACCCCTGCCATCGCGTTCATAGCTCGAGACATAAAACAAAATGCCACACCCCATACCGCAAATGTCCATGAGTGGGGCTAACATTAACGTTACTGTATCGGGTCGAAGTTTCAAAATATCGATTTTTGTCTTATACCAGAGTACACAGTCAAACCTACAAATTGGGGGGAATAAGAAATTATGAAAATTAGTGCATTGTAATAAAAATCAGGACTTTTTAAAACTCAAGCCATTCGTGGTGCAGTAGGTAAGGCTCAATCAGGCGAACTTCGCCCACCAGGGGACACAGTGGGGTATAAGTATTACTCGCGCTCAAGGTGAAGACTGTGTATTAACGTCCACGGCCAAAGAAGCGTTAGTAATTGGCTCACCTAGTATAACATCCTCGAATAGCCAAGGAACTGTGAATATTTGAAATTTTTAGTACAATGTATGTTACCGAATGTGTAAATGAAGTTTGAACAGACGTTTACGGCACAATCTTGATAAACAATGTAGGCCTATAACTTACTTTGCCCGTCAAATAATTATAATAAAGCCGGAACACCGTACAATAGTGTTTGACATCTACTCAAGCGGTCACAGCATTGTCTCAGCGGGGTTTTTATCCAGCTGCGAACAGGGGATTAGCGTGGCTCAAGCAGTGGAACACAGCGCTGATTGGTTTTTGGCCGTTTTCTCCGTTTAGTTTTTCGCTAAAAAGTATTTTTTCCCCGTTCTAATTTCTCTCTTGTTATTTGATGTACAATGTACAAACAGGAACTTTGGACACAATATTCCAATCATGTAGATCTTCAAATGGCTGCTCCAAATTTTATAAGTTCGGCCCTGTTCATGAATTATTTATGATTTAGTGGAGGGGAGTCGAGTTTTTGTAGATTTTTTCAATCTTTCAACTTTGCACGACGATAAAATAACTTCTAGGCCCTAACTAAAAAAAACTGAGACAGCCTATTTTTATTCAAATGGTAAAGTTCGTTATTCCAAAAAAGCAAGTTTGTTTCTTGAAAACTGAGAGAGTTATTATCGCGTGATTTTGAGAAATATGCTTTTCTAAATGATGTCATTTATCTTCAAATAAATCGATTTTTGTGATAAATTTGAGAAAGTTATTTATTTATCTAAATTCCTTGAATCAATGTCTTTCAGAAAATGTATAGTTTGTATGGATACAAAAAAACACACTCCCCCGTAATTAAGCAAAATTGTGATACGTACAGTATGCAAATGCAGACCCGATGCAATAACATTAAAATAACTGAAGTGTACGATGTCAGGTCATTGTCCACTGCGCCGGTATGGACCTAACATGTCCACTGCCTGAACTTTTGAGCAAGAGTCACCTGATGGCCTCGAGACCCCCCCCCATCCCACCCATCCTGTTCTACATCGCGAGACAGAGCAAACAAGGTATCACACCCCACACCACAAATGTTCATAAGTGGGTGCCCAAGGTGCCAGCTCTTTGTCCACTGCGCCGGCTAGAACACTCAACTGTATATGTGAGTGACGTCATCGAAACCGGAAGTGGCAGTTGACCCGGAAGTGACCTCTGACCTGGACGTGACCGTTGACCTGAAAGTGACGTCACTGATTCCTCACGCTTCACCCGCATTTTTCCTAATGAATTTGCCGTTTATATACTACTACTGCATAAGATGACTAAGCAATGGTCGGAGATAAACAGAGTCAAAGAATGGTGATTTTCATTCTTATCCCATGTAATTGTGTATATTACTGTTTAGGTGTGTTCTTTTTTCTCTACTAGATAATATATATATATATTGTGTGTTAACCCTATCTGGCCTGGGCTAATTGGGACCAGGGCGGGGAGGGGGGGGGGGGTGGCGCATTTATTTGTCTTGCCCCTTGAGCTAAGGGACTGAAAGTTACCACACTGTACCCTTGGGTCAAGCTCTACCAGAAAATGTAAAAGAAAATCCAAGTTGGCCAATCATTTTCCAAAAAGCCATTTTTTATCGATTTTTCGGTCAGATTTTTCGAATTTTATATTCGTGAAACAGAAATTTGAAGAAAAGTGACCTAAACATCGCTTTTTTTGGTACGCCACGTAGCTGCCATCTTGAATTTTCCCAAGATCCTGTGCACGGAGGGTTATGCGAATAGGGTCAAAATGAACCAACATGAGAAACTAAAAAGAGCGAGAGTGATTCTTCAAATTTCACAGACATTATTGTTGGCTCACGGTCTATTACTGATAGCTCTGATTTCAACAGAAACTTCGTAATTTTCATTTTGAAATCAATTCTTTTGCACGTGATAATACATGTACTACAGGTATTAACTCTAAATTATATGAACTCGCTATATGTTTTTATATAGTTATGACAGCACTGGATTACGTGTTTTTTGAGCGATCGCCAGATAAAAGTCAGAGTAACCTAGGAAGTAAATAATCCACTCCACACCGTCTCGTGAATGGTACGCCCCAAGAGAGGGTCGTTAGTTCACTTTTGTTTACTTATCAACGGTCTAGCCATCCTGAGTTTGAACAGTCGATTTTTTTTCAACTTCAACTTTATTTCACCCTGGTCGCGTTGTGACATAAGAGGTTACAATATGTACAGTTTTGAGGACATAGGTTTCCTAAATTTATCAAATAATGATAACACAAATACATGGTCCAAGTACGTAGATCTGGAATATAATATGTGTTTAACGATAGCTGGTCCCTTAGAGGCAGTTTTTGCACCCCCGTGACAATTTGTCGTCTGTATAAATAAATACACAAGATAACCATAATAAACTATATATTTTATGAAAGCGTACATCGTAGGGATTTCAACTATATGATTTGTATAACCAACCACAGCTGCTACTGTGTAGAAAATATTCCAATTTAAAAAAATTAAAATGAAAACAATAGCGTCCATTTTTCCATTGAACTTTCATGAAAACTGTTGGTCTTGTTTCAACTTTGATGGTATACCTTGATAGGAGGCAATTCGATTTAGTAAACTTTATCTCATTTTTTAAATTTTTGCCTGGTTTTGTTCTTACAGCTATTTTACTAAAATAAATTGAAAAAACTGTACCATTTTACGGTCGTTCGTCTTAAAAGTTGAATAATTAAAAAACTAATCCCAACTTACAAAAAGTGACATAAAGTTTACTAGATCACATTATAGGTAACAAGCATGCCAAATTTCAAAAGCGTAGCATGGATATTTTTCGAGAAATAAACGTTTAAATCTCGGATTTTGTACAAAAATGAAAGGCTAGAAATCGAGCAAAATGTGTCCAGCTATACATCTGATGAATTAATCCAAATATTTGCTTGAATTCTATTGTCAAATACATTTTTAATCTGTCTAATGGGACCTACTCGAATTCCTGTTTATTCTGGATAACTAACACTAAGTTTTTTCATCAGGGCGGTTTAAAGTCCACTTTAAACTTCAAAAACTTGCTAAAACTTGATCAGCTGAGAATTGTTCACACCCGTGTAGGCGGGTGTCTGAGTGAAGTGTCACTGTTATAATTAGAAACAAAAATACGGATGTCTAGTTCAGCGCTCAGAGTGAACGGACGTGCTTTCGTGTTCTTGCCAAATCAGCCTAGCTTTACCAGCCTTTGTGCCTCTCTGCTGCCTTTGTTCCCCGAGAGTTACAGGATTACCTAACCAACAACAACAGCAGAGAGTCTAGCAAATTTTGTTGCTATCATCCATAGTTTAACTCAACTGAGAGCATGTAAATTTCCAAAGGTCAAGGTAGCAAACGATCTTGAAAAATGTGCACGTGACGTACATCAAATCTTTGAACTTCCGGGTGGTGATCTGAAAGTCCACTGCAAATCACAAACTCAGTACGACAAATTACTACGTTTAGACCTGCTAGCAGATAAACCTTTCGTAGAGAGCAATGCAAAGGAGCAATTTATGTAATTGACCTTAGTGTCAAACTAGAAGACATTTTCCTCACTCTCTCAAAACAAAACGTCGTATATGCCAAAAGAATGCAAAAGAACAAACAGGAAACGACAAGCATTATGCTAGTATTCAAAGGATCAAAATTACCCGAAACTGTCCGGCTATGGTTTCATAACATTATAGTTAAACCTTTTTATGACACACCAAAACGATGTTTTAAATGCCAGAAATATGGGCATTTTTCAAAATTTTGCAAATCCCAAGTTGTATGTGCGAAATGCTCTGGAAATCATAATTACGAAGAATGTACTGAAACAAAAGTAACACATACATTCCTCCCTAACACCGCTTTGACAGTCGACTTCACATACATTCCTCCCTAAAACCGCTTTGACACTCAACTTCACATACATTCCTCCCTAACACTCCTTTGACACTCGACTCCATGTACATTCCTCCCTAACACCGCTTTGACATTCGACTAAACATACATTCCTCCCTAACACTGGTCGACATTTGACTTCACGTACATTCCTCCCTAACATCGCTTCGACAGTCGACTTCACATACATTCCTCCCTAACACCGCTTTGACATTCGACTTCACATACATTCCTCCCTAACACCGCTTTGACAGTCGACTTCACATACATTCCTCCCTAACACCACTTTGACATTCGACTTCACATACAGTCCTGCCTAGCACCGCTTTACACTCGACTTCACGTACATTCCTCCCTAACACCGCTTTGACAATCGACTCCATGCACACAGCTTTGACACTCTACTTCACGTACATTCCTCCCTAACACTGGTTGACACTCGACTCCACGTACATTCCTCACTAACACCGCTTTAACACTCAACTCCATGTACATTCCTCCCTAACACCGCTTTGACATTCGAGTAAACATACATTCCTGCCTAACACTGGTTGATACTCGACTTCACACACATTCCTTCCTAACACCGCTCTGACATTCGAGTAAACATACATTCCTGCCTAACACTGGTTGACACTCGGTTTCACGTACAACTTCGACATTAGCCTAGTTACGGTTTGGTGGAGAAATTATCTGACTTCTATAGCTGAAATGACCCTAAACCTGATAGTTATGAAGCATACCTAACCCTAAGTCCTAACCCCGCTTTGACACTCGACCTCAGATACATTCCTCCCTAACACCGCTTTGACACTCGACTTCACGTACGTTCCTCCCTAACACCGCTTTGACAATCAACTTCACTTACATTCATCCCTAACACTGCTTTGACACTCGATTTCACATACATTCCTCCCTAACACAACCTTGACAATCAACTTCACTATAGGGTCACGCACACTGCATGCAGTTATTTACCAGGGGAGGTTATATGCTTCATTTGGATAGCCAACCAGACCATCCACCCCAATTACTTTGATTTGGTTCAATCACCCTAATGGTTTTATAATATACTTAGGGAGTTCCCCAAAGTTCTGTAATCATGTCGCAACGGTAACACCCCTGGTAATTGGACCTGTATATATGCTAATTTTAATACAGTTGGTGCTTCGCAGACACGTAGGTACCAATAGACTATGTTATTGTCAGCATAGTTGCTGCTTGGAAGAAATTTGTACATGCGCTATTGCAGCATAGTTGTTGCCAGAGAAAATGTAGTGTTGATTGTTCGGCATATCTGTTTTCGAACGATATATTTCAAACCTATCTATCAATGTTCCATATGTCTTAGTGCTTTCAGTCTACTCAACCTTACCATAAACTTACCACAGTTATTATCCAGGGACAGGCAGGTACTGGAAAAACGTTTTTAACAAGAAAACAACAGGAAAAGACTGTTGCCCTTACAGCCACCACGGGCATAGCAGACGGCTCGTGACGAACTCGGGCCTGTCGAGGAAGTCTCACCCGTTCTCGGGCACTGTGGCGAGAGGAATTATATCGAGATTTTGGTCAGTCTGGAAATATCGGTTAATATTTGGCGGGTCGGGTAAATGGACTTTTTGGCGGGTAAAGAGGCCAGACCGGGAGAAGGTAAAGTATGATATATGCGTTTTAACCATTTCTCGATCTGTTAAAAGGGAAGTTTATTCGCTTTTCGAAGACAAGGGGATATAAAACAAGAGGTGTGTGAGCGTGGTGAAGTGACGGCTTCGACTTGATTGACCTCCCTTCCACATTTATCCCCTACGTCGACCCCCCCCCCGTAATCAACCTAATTAACCAATTAACAACGGTAACGAGCCCGTGTGTATCAAATGAGCTCATGTCTCCATTTTTGTTCAACGATTACATGGAAGATTTGCCAAGGGAACTGAAAGGGGCTGGCGTTGAATGCAAACTGAGATAGTCAAAGTCATACCATGGCAGGTAGCGGGTCTGCTTTCACGACGGCCAGTCGTGTTAGTATTAGGAACTCCGAATCGCTTTCGTGACCTCATGACCGATTTGAGTCAATTGAGAGCAAAGCAATGTGTTGTATCTTTCATCCCCTGTGAAATCGAATGTCTGTATCCATGTTTGTTTTTACTTAAGAGGCGCCACATGTCGTTACGGTTTCTTATGTGCGAGTTTTTTAATTTTTGATTTTTTAAAACCGAAATTGATTTTTTGGTCTCATTTTGTTCGTCACGACCCATACGGAAATATTGTGTACTATTATATTCTATGATTCGTTCAGGCGGTATATGACATTAAAGGGATGTCAGAATAAAAAATCTAAATATATATATTTATTATTTTTTTAGTTTTACTTTTCAATATATTTTTTTTTATTCTTACTTTGCAATAATTCTTTTTATATCTCTCCCAACTATGTTGGGGGAGACATCTAGTGTTTGTGCTGTCTGTCTGTCCGTCCCCTTTCCATGTCTGCAAGATATCTCGAGAACTACTTCACGGAGTTTCACCAAACGTGGATGGAAGCTTCACTGAGATGACCCCCTCATTTGATTAGGTTTTGGTGTATGTGCGTGCATTCATCCGTGTCCAGTGTCCGCGCGTCGTCTGTCTGTCTGTCCGTCCCCTTTCCTTGTCTGCAAGATATCTCGAGAACTACTGTACGGAGATTCACCAAACTTGGATGGAAGCTTCACTGGGATGGCCTCCTCATTTAATTAGGTTTTGGTGTATGTGCGTGCATTCATCCGTGTCCGGTGTCCGTGCGTCTTCTGTCTGTCTGTCCGTCCCCTTTCCTTGTCTGCAAGATATCTCGAGAACTACTGCACGGAATTTCACCAAACTTGGATGGAAGCTTCACTGGGATGGCCCCCTCATTTGATTAGGTTTTGGCGTATGTACGTGCATTCATCCGTGTCCGGTGTCCGTTCGTCGTCTGTCTGTCTGTCCGTTCTCTTTCCTTGTCTGCAAGATATCTCGAGAACTACTGCACGGAATTTCACCAAACATGGATGGAAGCTTCACTGGGATGGCCCCCTCATTTGATTAGGTTTTGGTGTATGTGCGTGCATTCATCCGTGTCCGGTGTCCGTGCGTCTGTCCATCTACTTGTACATGTATATACAGGCCTTGTCTGCAAGATATCTGGAGAACTACTGGAAAAAAGTTCACCAAACTTGGATGGAAGCTTCATTAGTATAGCCCCCTCATTTGTTTAGGTTTTGGTGTGTGTGCATGTATTCATTCGTGTCCAGTGTCCGTCCGTCCGTCTATCTACTTGTATATGTGTATACAGGCATTGTCTGCAAGATATCTGGAGAACTACTGGACAGACGTTCACCAAACTTGGATGGAAGCTTCACTGGGATAGCCCCCTCATCTGATTAAGCTTTGGTGTATGTGTGTGCATTCATCCGTGTCCGATATCCGTCTGTCCGATCATCTACTTGTACATGTATATACAGGCCTTGTCTGCCAGATATCTGGAGACATACCATGAATATATAAATAGCATTCTGACATCATGGTCGCATCCGGACTAATCTACTTGCAGTCGGTGAGGGGAGATAGGATCACCTTGTCCGTTAACTCCAATGTTTACACCATAGACCAGTCCATACATGTATATATCTACCCCGTATTATGGTGCCACAATGTCGGGACTGCGGCAACATGCAAAGACACCCCGACAGCGCGGCGCCTAATTCGGCTGAGCCAACCAAAAATTCTCTATCATTAATGTTCCCTTCAAAGCACTATGAAGCTTTCTCAGGATTGGTTGACACTCGAGTTACTGCAAGCCTGTTAGATCCCTCAAGCGACATATCCAAATGGGGGAGCGGATAGGATTTAATTTTAGTTAGATTGAGTGTCACCACGGCCATACTCATAATGAAATATCACGAAAGGCAATCGCCCACAATCCAAACGACTTTCTTCAGTATATTCCCCTTCTCAGCACCAGAGTAATGTGTCCTACTAAAAACTGAATTGAGATTCAGGTAATTACATGTATACAGAATCGATTTGAATGGTTTATGATGGGAGTGAGTACCATTACACACCAGATAACATATGCGATGTTAATTGGATACCCTAATACCACCACATACATGACTTTAGTATCAGTCAGACAGTAGTGGAAAATTTGACTATTTAAAATTTGAATTGAGATTCAGGTAATTACATATAAACGGGGTGGATTTGAATGCCTATATCAGATTATTTAATCAAACAGCAGGATAACAAATGAAGTTATGTGACTAAATCTAGACTGAAGTGCATACATGCAGCAATGAAATAAGATATCAGCAAACCGGATGACAGATTAGTTCGCATTGATGGCAATGTCTGACATCATTGTCTGGCATGTGTAACTTCATCGACATACCATGACTAGTGAGCTGATCAAGTTACGAATAGACATAAAAAATACAGGGTGAGTGAGTGAGTAAATAGGATTTAACGTCGCTTTCAACAGTATTTCAGTCATATCACGACGAACCAAGTAAGCACCACCCAGCTAAGTAGCCTTCCTGCTGCTTGACAGATTGAACCAGACATAGTCCAGTCAGTATGTGAAAAAATTGTGCTTTTTTCATAAAAGCATACAATTTGGCATAGAGGTACATCGTGGACTGGGGAGTATTTCTGGATATGGAGCCACCACGAACTTTTCCTATGTAGTTCACAGCGGCCATTTTTCTAAATGGCCGCCAGAAGCCCATATTATCATCGGGAATCCTGCGCTGGTTTATCTGTTTGGCAATATTTTTGTTGGCCATTTGTCAGAGTATTGATAGAAAATCACATATAAATGGTAGACAACTCATATGGACACGACGGTCATCTCGGATTTCAAGATGGCCGCCATCTGAACCCAATTTCAGTCAATAATTCATTAATCGCACAATATATATATATATATATACATCATTCCTGTTGATACACTGTTATTTTTGGGGTAATGCACGACGACTATTTCACAATAGCTATGATGTATTACTGGTCACCTTGGATTTCCAAGATGGCCGCCATCTGAGCCTTATTTTAGTTCATTACTATATATCTATTTCAATGACCTCCCTGGAGGGCATTATCGACCATCTCGGGTTTCGAATTGGCGACGTACCACAGGAACACATTTTTTTCAAAATCTTATTAGCCAACGAAGTTACAATCTTGATTTGGAAATAAAATTTTCCATAAACTCATCTTAGCATACACTACCCGATTGCACCAGGTTATGCTCATAAAATCGACATTTCCGATCCACACAAGTACTAAATTATAATTATGCCATGGGAGATCCATACGTACTCAATAGTCTTCAAGAATCTTCAAATGTACGTAAGTGCACGTTCTTATCACAGATAGGCGTCTATGCCTCCAGTATTATTACTATATATGATAATAGATAATATTGTGAATACATAATATACACTCTCCCCTCTTGTTACAATATTACAATCTGCATATAGCATTTCATCTGTACCGTCTTGATGGTACGGTTATATACCTGTCCACATCACGTGAATGTATCTTAGAATCTGAAAAATAGAAACGCATGGCCTGATAGAATTAACTGTATTACGGAAAAGACAAACTACACTTTTCATTTGAAATTCCATCCCTGGAATAAAAGAGACACAAATTACATACGGTGGAATGATCGAATGCTAATGTGAACTCACATCATCTGACATAACAGAAACCAGAGGGCATACAGTGGGATGGTCGATGTTTCGAAGCGTATATCCGTATAGATTGCCTAACACAATGATGCAACGACGTTACGGAAGTTGCATCAGGAAGACACTCAGGAAGTTGAAAGTTGCCAGGAAGTTGAAAGCTATATTCTTAACGATTTTGAATTATCGTCACTGATGAGGTCATCAAAGCGCAGAAAACATGTAATGATGCTGACAAGGCAACATGATTTCATGTGATTCAAACGCAATGGAAATTTGCAAAACACACAAGGTGCTTAAACGACACCTTGTACTCCGGATTAGTTACAATACGAAACGTTATGCAAGTGACTTGCCTGCTATAGCATTTTAAAAGATGAATGGTATTAATAACCAAACTCAAGAAACCTTGAGTGAAGATCGTAACCTATAAGAACTTTACTAGTTTCTGTAGTAATGGTTTGCGACGTGATTGAATTCGTCACATAAGCACACTATCTTGTACCGACCCACAGTTCACAGTTTACTTCACTACTATTAAAGCAGTATATACATCTAGATATAGATGTACGGACATAGATATAAAATATCTATACAGGATATTACGTATATTTAATAAGCTTTTAGACATATTTCGCTCAAAACATATACCTCGACCCCGATGAGAAATTGCATGGGCATAAGCTGGGATATGCGAAACATATGAGCAATGGTTTTTCGAGAGAAATTTTCAAGTTGAAGAGCGTATGTTTTTATGTGGTGAACGTAGCTAACAAAAAATATTAAACCGTCAGATTGATGCATTGATTTTGTGACCCTATATACCATTCACCGATTTCCAAATTGAAACCACTAAGTTGAAATCACTTGTGGGGCATCTTTATAACGACATCCCCTTATTCGCATAGCAATTAGAATAGGATTTATATGGACAAGAGCCTGCTGTAGTCAAATCGATACGGGCGCCAGCTGATTCCGTCCGCTATGAAAGAGATATTGCCAATGGAAACAAACCATGCTGTGTTCACATCAAATGATATGCGCTGGAGGTAGAGCTTATCTTAGCATTCAAGATTTTACAATCCTATCTGTCCCCATTTAATGGCATTCTCCAGAAACTCTGGAAGATAAGAGAGAATATATTCTCTCTCTCTATCTCTTTAGGTTTCCATTTCAGGGTTATACATCTCGTTTGTTTGATTCAAAACGCCATCGGTACTTTCAAAATGGCGCCCATGACGACCCACAAAAAAGCATACTTATCGAGGTTGAAATGACCGTAGAAGAGAGCATAAATGGAACACGAGTATTTTTTCTGGATTTCCACTTTTCGAATAAGTACATCTATTACCACAACGTTTCACTGAGTTTGTCCCAAGTTTTTTTTAATGGATCCAGTTAGACGCGCTATAAGCATATTCAGCCCAACCTCCTGTTAAGAATATTTGGATCCTAGTGCAAATATAAAAAAGTCTTTTTCAATAATGTATTTCTTTTAACGTATTTCTTCACGTTCTGATTACATGAAAGCGTACTTTACCTCATTTAATAGAGCTCTATCATATAGAACCGCAAAATCCAAGAAAAAAGATAAAATCAAAATTATGGACAAGAAGTCGCTCGAGTAGCCATCCCGACAAGACTATGCCAGCTGAGTAACCAAGGTAAATCTGTTCGCATTTAACTATCTAACTGTGGAAATATTTAGTTCTCCCGTTTAAGAGGTGGCGATAATACTCAAGATAATGAAACGATCATAAACAGTCGTGCCTCATGGCAGCCATCTTGAAAAATGGTTGTTATGGTCTGCATTAGCCTGGTACGAAATGACTCCATATCTCATTGCTCTCCCTATGCCAGGTCTAATTCCGTGTGAGCTTTGGTGCTTCATGACAAAAATCTCATTAATTAAATATTACTGTCTTATAATATTGTGGCAACTATTCTGCTATTCTTGTACAACTATCCTGCTTTCAGAAATCAAATGCAACGCAGTAGTGGTGACAAATAACGCAAAATGGGTGTGCCTAAGTGACTCAACATGGAAATCTGGCGGCCATTT
Organism: Hanleya hanleyi; assembly: GCA_036873755.1. Classification (NCBI taxonomy): domain Eukaryota; kingdom Metazoa; phylum Mollusca; class Polyplacophora; order Lepidopleurida; family Hanleyidae; genus Hanleya; species Hanleya hanleyi. The sequence continues at coordinate 41,795 of JAVTVY010015367.1, forward strand.
TAGAAAATCTTGTGAACAATATCTGGTTGGCTATTTTTGCTTATTATTTTAAATATACTGTCTCATAATAATTTAGCACTGCAGAACCATTTTGCTTTCAAAAATCAAAGTACAATGCAGTAGAGTGGCTAACTGATACAAAGCTACGTGTGCCTAAGGTGTCCGAATTAAAAATCGGGAGGCCATTTTGGAAAATGATGGCAGCCATTTTGGAAATCCGAGATGGCTGTTATTACACCATATCTACTGTAAAATAATCGTCGTCCTGAAGCAATGAAATAATGGTGTATCGACAGGAATTATGTTGATATATTGTGTGGTTGTTGAAGTATTGAATGAAATAGGATTCAGATGGCGGTCATCTTCAAATTCAAGATGGTCGAGTCGGTCAAATGACCATTATCGTTTGTCTAACTTTGTCTAACTAATATCGCACTTTCCATCAATATTCTGACAAATGACACAAAGAATAAGTCCCAAACAGAAGAAATAGTGCAGGATTGCTAATGCTCTATGGAATCCTGGCGGCCATTTTGAAAAATGGCCGCTGTGACCTACATAGGAAAAATTCGCGAAATGCTCTCTACGCCTCGATGTACACATGTGCCAAATTTCACGCTTTTATGAAAAAAGGCACAATCCGATGGAAAATCTGCACATATTGACTGGACTAACACCCTTTATTATCCACCCTATAAAACACTGAGGACAGCACACAAGACACAGACCTGACCCTTACATGGTGCAATAAAGACAAGTTCTATTACAGTGCTAGAAATCACATTATCAAGTTCCTGTTGCTTCTCAGCAAAATGCAATGAAGCAACAGGAACCGCTGCCTACAGTACACCCACCAACCACCCGCTGAAAAAATACAATATTACGGTGATGTGAAACTTGTCCTGGTGTAACAAATTCGAGATACATTGTACATGTATAATATAAAATTGAATATTTATTATATTTTTATTTATTTCGCAGGAGCTTTCGTGGTTCATATAGTTCTCAATTCCTTAATAAGAAATTATCACGCCAGGTTATTGTACGTTAAGTTTGCTAGGTGTCATAACATATATACATGTACAATGTAAAAGTGCTGGGCTAAACTTTGTGCGGAAAAAATATCTTCAAAATAGAAGTTAAATAGTCCGTTTTATTCTTATACAATTACAGTTTTTTAAAACGTTCTTTAATAGTCGTATAATGATGCATTTTTTCGAATCTAGATAGGTAAATAAAATATGTACATATTAAATTGAAATCTAGAATGGATATATCGATGTTGGCGTATTGCTATATAGTTAAAAATGCACAAAATAGTCCGTTATATTCTTTACACAATTGCACTTATAATCATTTTCTGAAACTGATATAATAGTTTTGTTTTTATTTAGTGAATAGGTGTCTTTTAGTTTATCCTTGAATTTACTGCGCCTGCAAATAAACTCAAGGACAAAATAATAAGGGCTCTTCAAGCCTAATAGGTCCCAAACAGCCCAGGCCAGGTAGGGTTAAATATTAAGTAGGGTTAAATAAGAACAATTTATACTACCGTGTGCAGAATGGATTTTCGTAGAAATCGGAATACTACAGATCCCTTTATTTCCTTTTAAGAACCTATAAAGAAATCATTATTGACCACTGAATATTTTTTATTTGTATTTTTTTATATCGAGAAAGCATACGATAGGGGTATTATTAAAATGCATACTATGGGCTTAGGTGGAAAGATGCTGAGGGTGATTAAAACATTGTATCTGACCGTTTCGTCGAAGTGAGAATTGATAGAGATTTATGTTGTGTGGTGTACGTGATGAACGAAGTGTTTTATATCCCACTTTTTTCAATATTGTTCTTCCTGCAGCTGTTAATGACAAGCGCAAACGTTATTTATATTAATGTTGCTAAGGGTCACATTCAGCAAGGTTTGAATCAATAAATGGATTCAAATGTGGGCTTGTAAATTTTCCCCTGTCAGTTACAACATAGGGTTTTCTTCAACTAAAACATTTATTACTCAGTAACACTGTTGTTAAACTGTCTAAGACTTGTCGGTATTAAGCGCGTATATTTGAGAAATGCCTCGAGGTGAATGTATAGGTTCAGTGGTGATTATATGCTAAAAAGTGTTGAATTTTATGCGTTGTATTTCTGGGAGATCGTGGGAAGCTAATAGGAAAATTGTAAAGCTTTTATACCGTGCGTTCATTCGATCTCGTTTGTGAGAGTTACGATTTTCCTTATCCTACTTTGAAATCCAAGTTCGATTCTCTGCAGTATCATGTTTTGCGTATTTGTATGGGTGCGCTCAGAACAACGCATCTGAACGTTTTGCAAGATATGTGTACTGATGGTCCCTTGGACTGCGCATGCGCACTCTTTCATCTTCGCTCAAGCGAAAATCTACGGCTGATAATTCAGCCTTTACTGTTCCTAAACCCTTATTTGTTTATGATCGGCATTATATTGAAAATCATAATCACCCTGATCAATTTAGTTTACCCACAAGGTTTTTATGTGCTGATTTACACACTGACCAGCTTGGTATTCAAAAATGTTTTACTCGAACTTTTCCTCCTTTGCACGTAATTGCCCCATCTATATCTTTAGAACCAAAATATAAATAAATATGACCGTGTACACATTATGCATGCCTAATCCAGAGATCATATAGATTCTAACTGGTCTCAATATTCACAGTTTTTAACTGATGAATCCAAGTGCCCTGATACCGATAACATGGATAGGACATTTTGTGTAGACCAGCCCGGAGTTATTTTTCGAATTCTTTTTTTTTCATTGGTTAATTTTACATGGAGCAGATCCTACATCCTACATGTGTACTACTTTATCCTACCAAGGTATTCATATTTGTTTTGAATTGGTTCCAGGACCTGTGGGTGTTGCGTGGAATGAGCTGGCAGACAGGTGAGCTAAAGCAAGCTTTATCGCTTGGCATTATTAATATACCAATCTGGCTTTCTGTCCCAGGTGCGTGAGCTGGTACAAACCTCATATCATTCGCATGTGGGAAGAAGCTTGGGATACATTTAATAAAGGGAGATTTTATTATGGTTTTAACCCATATGTTTGTTTATCGCATGATTTCAGTCTATCCTCTCGCCTTGCGGAGGTTTACTTTTTAGTATTCAGTCAGAACTGGCGTGCTACATGGTTTGATTATTAATGAATAGTACCGCATTCTTGCTTATATAATGTTTGGGCAGTGATATAAATAACTGATATTCGCATTCCTCATTCATATTGTTAACATGTCGCCAGAATTAACGAAACTTCTTTCGTCTATATTTTCAAATAGTATAATGCATTGATTATTTTTAATTTTTTTCCTTTTCTTTTTATTTATTTATTATATTCTTTACCAAGTCAACTAGTTGGAATTCGAAGCAAACTAATAGTTTGGAATTTTGATTGTTTGCCAACGTTGCAACGCCCTAGTGTTTAAGATGAATGTTATCACGATACAAGTGAACTAGGGCTCATTCATCAGGGTGGTGAAGATTTTGCGTTGACAATGGACAGGTTTGATCACCTCGTCGGCCGCTTGGTGGACGACTACAATTTGTGTCTACTTCTGCTAGAGGATCATGGAGAACTTCATGTGGGACATGCACAGAGGGGATTTTATTTTGACAAGTTCATGAAGATGATCTCGGTTGACTGGAAACGAATACTTCTTGCAGTCATTGATTCGAACCTATAGAATTACTTGTGTGACATGTCTGTTGATATCATTGGTTTGTATTATTTTGGTACTGTCAGATATAAACCTGTTCTGATCCTCTGTATAATCGATTAGAGGACTTAAGATAAAATCTCCAAGAATTATTGCGGATATATCCTCATGAATGTGGATTTTGACATTGTTCTGTATTCCATCAGAGGAAGATCTAGGAGAATTTCTTGCAGGTAATGAAGCCATTGTGGTTTCAGGTCTATTGGTAATGAGGCGAGCTGTGGTCACAGGGATATCGAGATGGCTTGTGTTGGACTTTGAGCGAGCAATTAACGACCTCGGGCTCATTAAGGATAGACAGCCCTCCAGCAGACACTTTTGCATACCCCCTAAAATTTGTCTTTGTATCGCTAAAAGTATGCCGTATAGCTTTGGCAATGTATATATTTGTTGAAGGCGCATTTCTTATGGATTCCAAATATATAAATTTGTTCACTATAAATCTGTGGGTTGTGAAGATATTCAAATTTAAACAAAATAATTTAAAAAAATGAGCCTTCTTTTTTAAATGGCTATTTTAAAGAATGTATTCAACTTTTCATTACTTACATCATCATTTTCTGTAGAAGACAACCCCAACAAAAAATCCGTGTCTCAGTTTTGTCAATTTTGGTACAGTTCTTTTTCTATTGACATTTAATTCAATTTGAAACTTCAAAACTGTGAGTTGCTCGATTCTGTGAAGAAATATTCCATTAAATGTCAATAAAATGAAAACTAGACCAAAATTGATAAAACTGAGATACAAATTTCCTGTTGGATTTGTCTTCTACGGGAAATGATGAAGTAAGTTACGATAAGTTGAATACTTCTTTGAAAATAGCGTTTAAAGAATTAAAATTAAATTGTAAATTAAATTTATTTAAAATCCAAATATCTTCAGAACATACAGGTATACAATGAACAAACTTATATATTTCGAATCTTCAAGGAATGTGCTTTCAAGAAATATATAAATTACCATAGCCGTATCAGCTGTATAAAGACAAATTCTAGAGGATGTGTAAAAGTGTGTGCAGGAGGGCTCTGTTCCCTTAAATCCGTTCAGTTGGCTTCCATCTGAGTCAAAGCCATCAACCCCTGTATTGTAGCTAATCCAATACGGTGAACTGATATCAGTCCCAGTTGTGGGAATTCCCCTTCAGTTTTCGTTGATACCTGCCCGGCTGTGGTAATTCGCTAAGAATACGAGTTGATATCTGCCCCATTTGTCACAATTACAGGTTACTTTTTTTGCATTTACCAGGTTTATCTCAAGTTGAGGCGTTTACTTCATCGAACGCCCTGGATGTTCATCCATTAACGTCAGATGATCCAGTTATTTGAGTTGATCGATCATCACAACTCCCGCGCTGAAGCTGCATAAAAGCGCGGCTGAGATACTATAGCTACGTCACAGAATCCTGCGTATTTCGGAGTCTGAATGTGAGGCGCCGAGGGAAAATAAGTTGAATGTGGGGTGCCGAGGGAAGCTTTCCTGTGGAGTCATATGGCTGATTTTCAGTTGCCAGACGTTGTCACCTTTGCGGACTTTTGGAGGGCACTACTAGTCGGACAGATTCAGATTCAGGTTGATCGATCGAACACCGCTCGCCGTCTAGTATCTCAAGCATAAGAGAACAAACAGCATTGTGGGAATATAGCACCATGTGATTTTGTCTTGCAGCACCAGTTAAAAACACCCATCAAGTTAAGAGTGGATTTACAGATAAACAACAACAACAACAACAACAACTTTTCTCGCCTCTCACATATTTTTCCAATTTACATGAAGGGGGCTTACCATCCACTTCTGATAAACGGCCAAATCATATTTTTTTTATGTCTTCTAGAGAAGGACTGGTTCACCCGTGTTTGAGATTTCAGTCTCGCAAGCAGGGTCGATTGATTTTTTCCCAAAGCCGTTACCTTATTTCTAGATCCTCATGTTGTGAGAGACTCTCGTACTGTAGCGTGTGTGTGTCGTAGTTTATCGTCGTCATATCGACTCAATTCAGTTTATGAGTGGTTTGAACTTTCAGGCCCGTGACTACCTTGACACAAGTGTCAGTCACACTGACTGGATTTGGAAAACAAACTCCCCGTTATTTGTCTCCAGTTGGTGGGAGGTTGTCACTATAGGCAGTCAGGATTTAACAGAGTATTTGTGAAAATCTGCTCGCCTTAGTTGAATTGTTGTGCATTTCCTCGGGGGAGGTGTGCTCTGCCTGCAAGAGTGAGTATATTTTGTACTTTCGCACCATGATATTGCAGAGTCCATCTCCGGAACTTGTTGGGCGAGAAATTTTCTTCCGTTTGCTTATGGCTCTGCCTATTTCATATCAAATCATGATAATACTAGGAGCCGTACAGTAGGAGTGGACGGCTAACTATGACATATATTGTGTGTAATGTGCATTAATTGGCAGTGTACCCGAATGTTACCTGTATGGCACATAGAATGATTAGAATTGAGTTCCCCCTGTAATAGATACAGCTGATAGGTATGCGAATACGTTTCCATAGTCTCAAATTCGAACTGAGAAACCTTCTGGGTTTGGATTCATTTTCTGGTTTGTTACCTTAGTAGTCTTTCAGTCTTCGAGATTTGTCTAACAACTATTGTCCAACAAATACTCTGACAAATAGGCATAGCAGGTGCTTTTTAAATAAAGTGTTTACATGTAAACAAATTAAAGCACAATTATGTTCACCACAAATAAAGTATGATATGATATAAGACAGCAAATCACTTGTCATCATTGAATTTATGGAATAGTCAAAGTTGTCTGAAATTCTGGCCAGATTCTGTCAGTCGGCGGCCATGTTTGAAGCTGAAATGGTGTAATATTTTTACTGTTTTTCCCAATTTCGGCTATAAGATGAATACTTCTGATATTGAATTTAGGAAGCAGAATGTTATACAAAGTATATAAATATATATATTTCATCTCTATAGAGAATTTTCTTCGCATGTGTTAATTACTAAGGTGAACAAAAGCGGCCATTGTTATGAGGGATGAATACTTTCTTAGCTAAAATTATGAATATAATCATTCCAGTATTTCAAACAGCCCTAAGAATTCTTCCATTCAATTTCGGGATACTGTCTCCATCTTCAATTATGAAAATATTAATGAAATATGAATCAACTCACTGAAGAAATGCACATCAACATTTAGCCTTGGGCACCATGACCAAGGCAACGCCCATTCTATACATAACGATTGGCCATAAAGTTAAACAGATACTTCTGATGACGTCATTTCAATGCCTACTGACATTGTGAATTTACACACTGAACCGTACCATTTGTCTGTATCAATTACCTTGGTGGACAGAATGGAGACTTCGTTGAATGTTGAGAAGAATCTATGCTGAAACAGAAATGGCGATGGTTGTTAATTGCAATTATTAATTTTTTTTTATTGCCACAAAAAAATATATGATATACATTGGTTCAAAAACAGATATCTTTATAATGCATGTTGTAGTTAGCTGCTTTGCCACAAAAGGTAACAATTTTGCTCTTATACAAAGAAAAAAGGCTGCCGTGGTTTACTGGATTTTCAATTCGGATTAATTTATATACATTGATATATTTGAATGCAAATAGTGGTCTGAATGTCGCATTACATGTTTCTCTGCACGTGTCTGCGCCTGCACTTCTCTCGCTAACGCTCAAGAAACACAGACATAGACAACCATGAAGCCATGCAACAACTAATATATAACAAGTTATTTTGTAGCTGGTCAGTTGGATTATAATATAAATATTATTAATTCTCACAGTACATATAGGGAATAAAAAAAAAATAAAGCTTTATCAGTTACCGTTCAGAACTGGAAATTGGTCAAGCATTATATAAACTCAGTCAAAATTAGCCATGTTGAAAAAATTTGTTCAAAATCTTTCCATGAGTCATTGTTTTGTAGCAATTTCTTTTTCGATATCAAGGTATTGTTTGATGTCATACTTCAACCCCACAATATGAGGAATTTTGTTTTGACATCTGCATCTGAAGATAAAATATCTAGTTATTAATAGAATAAAATTTATTAGTTTGTAATAATTTTAAGCCCTCTACTGACAATTCCTAGAATTGCGGCTGTTTTAGTTATACTAAGTAGAATATTTGTTTTTTGATATACCCAATCTGTAAGTGCCTCAAACAGATCTTGAATTATCAAACACTCATAGAATAAATGTTCAACAGTCTCAATTTGCTCTTTACAAAGCGAACAGGTCTCATCGTTTTTTCTAAACGATTTTCTTTTTTATGTGAACAAGCAATTTGTTTGTAGCATCAAAACGATGATTTATCCTGTGTTGGAGCCATTGAAGGTTAGTATTCCGGCAAGATTGGAATGGCAAGAGATAAACCAATTTCCAGTCCCGAACAGCAACTGATGTCCACTTCTTTTGACTAATTGGAACATTTTTGTTACATATCAAGACGTTGTACATATCTTTACTACCCTTTTTGCTCTTTAAAATAAACTTGAGCTTATAGGGTAATGACATATTTTCTGTTTTAACCCTATCTGGCCTGGGCTTTTTGGGACCTGTTGTGGCCGGGGGGGGGGACGAAATGGCTCCCCCTAATTATTTTTCTTACCCCTTGAGCTAAGGGGCTGCAACTTACCACACAATACCCTTGGGTCAACATCTACCAGAAAATGTAAAAAAAAATCCAAGGTGGCCGCTTTGATGACGTCACAGTGACGTCATTTTAAAAAACGGCATTTTTTGGTCGATTTTTCAGTCAGATTTTCCGAATTTTTTATTTATGAAATTTCTCCGCAAAAACTGCATCATAATTTAGTAAATATTAATGGGATGCGAAATAAAATAGTTTTTGCCCGCTTTTCATCGCGAAAAAGCAGAAATTTTGAAGAAATATGACAAAAACATCACTTTTCTGGGACCCTGTAGTCTTTAACAAACACGTTTCGCTTTACTTTATCTGGTTTATCTTGCAAGACCAAAGAGAATAGGCTAGTATTAATTTCTTCAAGATCCTGATCACTAGGTGTTGGGAGACAGATAAATAAATGGTTTAATTTTGATATTATTATCGTTTTTAAAACAGTGATTCTACCTAAGGGTGTTAATTTTCTTTTGTTCCATTTCGTCAGTTCTGATTTTAGTTCCTTGATCTTATCTGTGAAATTTATATTTGTCATGGAGTCTAAATCCCATGATAACAAAATACCGAGATATTTAAAATTTGTTTGTTCCCAATTTAATTTGTAACGATGATTAAATGTTTCCCCACTGAATTTTTTACAGCCGACCATACAGCCCTGGTTTTGTTTTTATTAATTTTTAATCCGGAGAGAAAAGCAAATTTATCAACAACAAGCAGAGCTTACCGAAGAGAACTTTCTGAGCCATCAAAGAAGAAGGAGGTGTCGTCAGCAAATTGTGATAGTTTAAATTCAAATTCTCTTGACTTTATACCTTTTATTTTTGTATTTCCTTTGACTAAAATCGATAAGATTTCTGCACATAGCTGAAATATGTACGGCGACAGTGGGTCTTCTTGCCTACAACCTCTGGATATTGTGAAGAATTCCGAAAGGAAACCACATTGTGTCACAGCTGTTTTAATATCTTTACGAAATGTATTAATCCATGTTTTAATTGACTTTCCAAAATTAAAAACATCTAAGACATCATTTATGAATGACCAAGACACAGAATCGAATGCTTTTTCGAAATCCACAAGGAGAAAAAGACCAGAGATATTATTTTTCCCGCATAATTCATTAGATCATACATTAATCGAGTGTTTTCACCTATATATCCATCGCTAATAAAATCTGACTGGCTATCCGAGACTATACTGTCTATTACTCTTTATAATCGATTAGCTATACACCCTGCAGCAATCTTGTAAACTGTATTTAGCAAAGTGATCGGTCTCCAATTTTGTATTTGGATTCCTTTTGGTATACAAGTTATTATCCCCTCTCTTTGTGTAGACGACAATTTATTTTGATGATACCCATCATTGATTGATCGAGTGATAAACCTACCTAAGTCATTATAGAAAAATTAAAAAAAAATCAGCGCTAAAACCATCCCTTCCTGGGCTTTTGTTATTTTTCATTTTTTTAAAGCACAGCAGAACCTCATCATCTGTAATTTCTCCTTCTAAATCCATCTGTTCTTTTACCGACAGAGTGTTAAATTTATAATTTTTTAAAGTTTCTTTTAGTGACATTAAATGTGTTTCTTTTCCTGTGTATAGCTTTTTATAGAACAGTTTTGTTTCATCTAAAATTTTGAATTGCTGGGTTATTAATTCTCCGTTATCTTTTTCTATTTTAGGAATTGTCTTGTTTGTAAAGTTTTTAGATTCTAGAGAGCAGAAATATTTTGTGGGTTTTTCACCATCCTCTGCCCATTTAGCTTTTGATCTAATTAAAAATCCTTTCATTTTGTCTCGGCGTATAATCTCCAATTGTAATTTCTTATTATTGAGCGCTTCCATATTTGGTAGTTCTTCATTTTCCATTTTTTCAATACATTTGATCAAAATTGCTTCTTCTTTTGACATCTCTCTCTTTTTATTTGAGGAGTATGATATAGTTTGACCTCGAATTTCCAAAAATAATATTTCTAGGAATAGCTGATCCGAAATTGTAAATTGTATTCCTTTGTTGTCAATTAGACTTAGCTTATTTAAATTATAAATTGGTACACAATACTGTTGTTTTACATTCTCTATGCATGCTTTGACCTTTTTAACATAGCACTCATCTTTTAATAAACTATTGTTGAATTTCCAAAGTCCTTTTCCACGTTTGAATTCATTTAGCTTTATAGAAAGCTTTACTGGGGAATGGTCGGATCTATAACGCGCTACAGCCTTAATATTTGTGACACTTGGGAATTTTTTTTCACTTACTAGAAAAAAATCAAGTCGCGTCTGTTTTAGAGGATTTGTACGGCGCCATGTATAACGGCTCATGTCTGGATATGTCTCTCTAAATGGGCCCACTAAGTTCGCTAGCTCCAGTAAATCGAGAACTTGGTTTCGTGCTTTTGGATTATTTACATGTAGATAGTTGTACATATCTTTTTCTGGATCTAGGATTAAATTAAAATCCCCGCACAAAATACATACTTCATTATTATATTTTTCCAATATTTCGCTTATATTTTCAAAAAAATCAGGAGTCTTCGTTTGGTCCATAGATAGTTATTAACGTGAGTCGTTTACCTTCAATTTCAAGGTCTAGAGCAATGAGATTTCCTTTTTTTGAATTGAATTGAATGTTTATTCACCAAATGGGTAAAGATTAACAGTAGCATAAACAAATATAAAAGTGCTGGCTATACATTTGGCGGGAATAAAACCCCAGGGGGCTTGTTCTATCCCGAAGTAGTTTGTACAAGTTGGTGAAAGAGCAAAAAGCGTGATATATACAAAAGCGGTGAATAATCATCCCAGAGAACACACATACTAAATATAATAATAGTATAAATAATCCTTGACTAACAGCTGTTTCTGCTTTGTACCTGGCATTTGCCGATAGTAACTGTCAGAAAAGATTTCACTTGCATCGAGAGTTTTATATGACAGAACCGTAGAAATACATGTACCGTGCAGTCAATAAATTAATAAGTGTACTGATATGTTAACATCATTAGTTATTTTTGGGTGCGAAGGTGGAGGTTTGAGCTATATGTAGTAAAGTATGGATTGATAATGTTTAGCATTAATTTACAGCAAGGTGCGACTTCAACCGGAGTTTGAAAACAGATATTGATAGACAGGACTTAATGTCGTGGGGAAGTGAGTTCCATATTCGTGGACCTTTCGTTTTTGTTGAGTAATATGACAAGTTAGAATGATAGGCGATTCTGTCGAGGTTGGTGCCTACTTGTCGGGTTGGGTAGAAGTGAACCTTGGATAGTTTCGTGAAGTAGTTTCGGAAGTTGAGGGGTAATAGGTAAGGCTTGTGGAAATATTTGTGGGTAAATACAGACATTATGTAATTATTTACTTTAGGAAATGGAAGTATATTCAATTCAATAAATAATGGGTCAGTATGTGTATATTTTCCAGTTTGAGATACAATGCGTATAAGTCGTTTTTGGAGCATGACGAGTGGCTTAAGGTGGGTTGGAAAAGTGTTCCCCCAAATAATGTTACAATATGATAAATACGAATAGAACAAGGAATAATAAAGCGTGATCAGGGTCTTTTTGTTGATGAGATATTTGATGTTATTGATAACGCCGATGTTTCTGGCTAGTTTGGACGAAAGTTCAGAAATGTGCGTTTGCCAGTTTAATTTATTATTTAGATAGACACCAAGAAATTTAAAGCTTGTTACATTTTCGATTTCGTAGTCGGATATCGTGCCTTTATATGTTTGCTCAATTTTGTATTCAATGTTCTGATCGAATAGTATGCACACACCTCTAGAATTTGTCTGAAAAGAATAAAAAATTGCTTCACCACCCCATTCTTCCTTAATGTTGTTGTCTATTTCTTCCGTAAAATGTGTATCTTGCAGGCAATATATAGCACATTTTAGTGTCTTCAGGTATTGGAAAACATCTTTCCGTTTCTGAGGACTCCTTCACCCACGACAGTTATATGAAATTATATTAATTAAATTGTTTGTCTCCACAGAGACGTTCTCATATCATATATCCTAGAGAATACTCTGTTTGAACGTATTATATATTTGGGATCCAGGGCATTTCCCCCAGTGGACATTTCCCCCAGTGGACATTTCCCCCATGGACATTTCCCCCAGTGGACATTTCCCCCACCCTATTATAGGTTATTTTGAACATAGTTTTTAAATAATTTGGCAAAAGCACAATTTTTTTAAACATTTTTTTTATTTCTATAAAAGGGATATAAGAATTTCCACATATGTTTTACGATAAAAGAGTCAAGTAGTGATAAGATATTATACATATACACAGTATATAGCAGTAATACACAGTCTTATAGCACATTTAAAAACAATATAGCACATATTTTTACAAGTTTTACGAGAAAGCACATTATATAGCACATTTTTAAACAATATAATGGATCACATAGTGATAACATAATATTCATGTACATATATATATATTTTAACATTTTAAGAAAAGATTATATCACATAGTGATAAAATAAAAGTTCTATTTAAAAACAATATAATTTTGTTCTATTTTTTACCTCAGTTTTCACTTTAGTTCAATTTTATTCTCATCAAATGGCTTCGTGACACAGACCTACGAACAGGTAATGTTACGCTATATACCATGTATACATATTTTATATTGTTTTAAAATGTGCTATAAGACTGTTTAATACTGCTATATATATGTATAATATCTTATCACTATTTGACTCATTTATCGCAGAACATATGTGGAAATCCTTCCTTTTTATAGAAAATAAAACATATATAAAAAAAATTGTTATTGCCAAATTATTTAAAAACTATGTTCAAAATAACCTAAAAATATAGGGTGGGGGAAATGTCCAGTGGGGGAAATATCCACTGGGGGAAATGCCCACTGGGGGAAATGTCCATGGGGGAAAATGTCCGCTGGGGGAAATGTCCACTGGGGGAAATGTCCGTACACCTATTTATATGTAGTGTGGCAATAGTTACATTAGCAATTAAAACATGTACACAAATAACATGAACTCACACATCTGGCTTACTTTTTTCAAGCTATGTATATACATGTGGCTACAGTTTCCTACCAGTGAAAGTCTGTTATTGAACACATGGTTTGTGTAACCCACGGACACATCACTATTCATTGTTATAATACTCGCACAATAGCCAGTCGCAATAATAGCAATTATTTATTCATGCAGTCGAAGTGAAAACTGAATGAAAAAGTATTAGAGTAACACTATGTTAGGAAGAATATTGCTATTCCTTTCCAATTCTGTGCTACTAATGGGGGGTTTGAGAATTGTGTCGTGGCACAGAAATTTCCCGCCTTTCTTGGCCCTTAAGGCCTTTGTGGTGACATACATTAATTTTCCAACCTCAACTTAACTGGTCTTTCTCTCCATACCTCTGGTGCTAAGCAACAGACTCATGAAATTTTATTCACATGTTGAAGTTGTACGAGCTCGTCAGAAACTAGCTTACAAATTTGCATATAACCCAAGGTTATATCTTGGAGGGATATCAAAACTGTGTTCACTCAAATTCTTCCCACACATTACAAAGGGCGTACAGCCCTTGACAGCAATAAGGGACGGTTCATTTTCGAATTTGGTTTTTAGGGGAGACCAAAATGTCTACATTCAGTATTCTGCAAAGCAAACATTTTCTGTAATATGTATAAATAATTCCAATGAAGAATTAAAACCCTGATTCAGCTATAAACTTCAATGAACATCTGGGCAGCTTTATTGATCAATTTGCCTGTTCTTTATATCTATCAAGCAGCCATCTGTTATTACACAACTTACCCATCAGGACTGGTAAGCTAAAGCTCAGTGCTTTAACCACGGTGTCATGCTAATAAACTAGTAGATAATGGGTGAAGATGGAGATTGTGAGTGTACATGCAGTCAAATGTTTACTTGTGTGACATCAACAATTACATCAACTAAAGTTAAGTCTGTGTGATTACACACACCCAGGTGTATGTGTACATGTATGTCCACTGTGCATTCAAGTGTGAAAAACAATTGTTTAAACTATTAATTGTGGTTTAAACTATTATATAAATCATACATACTTGAATGTTTCTTTAGCCCACATTATACTGTAATAATCACCATAAGTATCATGTTTATGAACAAATCGGCCAAGGGCACAGTTGAGAAAAGCATTTGATGATAAATCTGTGTCAGTATGTAGGATCCAGAATCCATTCAGGAATTCAGCGACAAGTACATTTTGAAGACAAGTCATGTTTCGAACTATGTTCAACATTTGCCCGGGACGCGGGCCCTCCCACTTTTGATTTAAGGGGGGCCCGAATATCTTTGGGCCCCCACACTACCGGCACTCCTAACTGACCATATTCCCACATAAAAATTACAAATAGAATGCAGGACGTGTAGTGGTGTGTTATGGGCCTGTTTTCAGGCCTTCAAGTGCCTCCTATTTTTTCCTATACTTTTGAGTCATTCCTATATTTTCCTATACTTTACCCAAAATCTCCTATATTTTGACTGTTTCTCATGAAAACCTTCACCAATGCTTTGAAATAAGTCAATTTAGCATGGCAAAATACATTTCAGATTTTTTTTGCCTCGCTTCGCTCGGCAAATATAAAAACATTTAAATATCCTTTTCTTGAACCAAGCAGCAGAACGGGTCTCCTCAACCACCACAACTATGAACGCATTCAGTGGAAATAATTTTATTAAACACCAAAAAAACTACCAAATTTGGAACATACTATGTAGTAGTGACCTGTCTTACACTTCCCTATTTCCTATATTTTCCTATATTTTATTAAGAAAAAAACTATATTTCTCCTATATTTTGGCAAATTTCCTCCTATGTTTTCTCCTATATTTTCACTG
Source organism: Hanleya hanleyi (assembly GCA_036873755.1). Lineage (NCBI taxonomy): Eukaryota > Metazoa > Mollusca > Polyplacophora > Lepidopleurida > Hanleyidae > Hanleya > Hanleya hanleyi. The sequence goes on from JAVTVY010015367.1 coordinate 57,059, forward strand.
TGAGCCACTTGCAGGCCTGTGTTTTGTTTGTGTTTTAAACCAGGAAGTCAAATGGAGTCAGGCAAATTCTTCAATATCGATGCTTGTTTATGCGAAACAAATGTGAAAATAGAACCATTAATCTATATACATTGTGTTCAGATTTAGTTCCGGGAAAACGCGTAAAGTGCTTCTCCGGCAACCTGAAACCCTGGAGGGTTAGGCGGCCCCTGGACCCTCGCCTGTCGGGCTCTGAGGACCGCTTATTTGAGCTTTGTGTAACTGAATCGGTATCATACTGGTTCTAATGTTCCATGATATAAACGTCATCGTTTTTTTAAAATGTTTTTTCATGTGTTAAATATAATTAGAAAGTCAAATGGAATCAGGCATGAAGTATGATTTTGTTCAATATCGATGCGTGCTCATAAATGCGAAACAAATCTGCCTTCATTATGTTCGAATTTATTTCCTGGAAAACGCTTAGAACGCATCTCCGGAGATTTGGACTTCGGAGCTTCCGGGGCCTAGGCGGCCGCTGGACCCTCGCCTGTTGGGCTGTTTCCTTGTATTATCTTTGTGTGAATGAATCGTATCGGTAGGCATATTGAGTTCCCTTCAAAGATCTAACAGTCATCGGTTTGTATGCATGGTATGTTTTAAATATAACTAGAAAGTAAAATGGATGAGGTGCAATGTTTTCAATATCGATGCATGCTTATAATTGCGAAAAAATCGTGAAAATAGAACCATAGATTTGCATGCAGTATGATCAGTTTTATTTCTGAGAAAAGGCTCAGAACACATCTCCGGCGATCTGGGACCACAGAGTTTCCGGGGCCTAGGCGGCACCTGGACCCTTGCCAGTTGTGCTGTGATAGTGCCTACCCTCCCTGGTAAAAAATGAACCGTCCCTAATGTAAAAGTACCGAAGGGACCATGCAAAATTTATCGATCGGGTAGGACCGGTGCAACAAGCAAAACCAACTAACAAAAAATGCTTGATCCCCCTAATCTTAGAACCGAAAAAAAAACGTTCGGGTCATATCTGGATCTTAGGTAAAAAAAGTTCGTCCTATTTATGTTGTGACATACATGTACCCGGATTTGGCGAGCCGCATATGTAAACACCATCCTCCAACCAATGTCTGATATACACATATAATTTTGTACTTTTTTTTTAGTACTTACAAAGTAAGGAAAGTTATTGTGAGAGAGGAGAGAGGATGTCGGTGTCGGCGTCAGTGTCGGTGTCGCCTCCCTGGAAATGATCAGGTTTTTGATTAAAAAAAATCAAGAAAATTTCAGAAAAAAAATAAAAAAAAATAAAATAATAATAATAAAAAACAACATGGGAGGTTGATATTTCACAAGGAGGGTCAGTTATGGCACTACCCCAGGGGATTCTAGGGGTGCTTCAATGTTAAAATCTAATGATCAGGTTTTTTTTGTTTAGCAAAAGTGCACATGTACACCTGTACATAGAAAGTTTGCTACAGTTGTCAGCGGATGATTATAAAACATGGTGTACATGTTTCTTATGATTATAGGATGTACCTGTGCTATTATGAGATGAAATGTTACTTTCTGTCCAAATTATGGCAAATGGTAAGGTTTTTTTGTATAGCAAAAGAGTACATGTACACCTGTACATAGAAAGTTTGCTAGAGTTGTTAGATGTCCCTGGATGATAAGGTATCTTGATAAACATGTTTCTTATGATTAGAGGATGTATCTGTGCTATTTATGAGATGAAATATAAATTTTTGCCAAAATTATGAGGTTTTGGACCTAGTAATTTGCCAATTATAATGTACATACATGTACACCTGAACATGGAAAGTTTGCTGAAGCTGTCAGCTTTCATTGGATAAGTTTGACACTTCCTGCATTGTTAGATAAAATGTACTGAAAAGTTAACTGAATTTGTCAAGTTTCAAAACTTATTACACATGTTTCAGATGATTAGTGGATGTGCCTGTGCTATTTATGAGATGAAATATAATATTTTGTCCGAATTATGAGGATTTCCACTTAGCAATTTGCCAATGATAATGTACATACATACACCTGTACACGGAAAGTTTGCCGAAGCCGTCAGCTTTCATGGGATGAGTTTGACACTTTCTACGCATGTTTCATATGAATTAAGGATGTACATGTGCCAGTTGTGACATGAAATATTATTTTTTTCCAAACTGTTGTGGTTTGGACTTCGTACTTTTCTTATGATGAAGTGTTTGTTTGCAAAAATTTACGTGTACACCTGTATATGGAAAGTTTGCTCTACATGTATGCTTTAAATACTGTTGCAGCTTCAGCAGATTATCCCACAAGGCAGATGTTGGGGTTCTCAGAATGCTTCCTAAATAATGGATCAGTAGTCCTCTACACAAGCCTGCATTTTGTGGCCATCTTTAATTTATGTAAATTCATTAATGATTCATATCTCTGATACCAGTCAACTGTTCATTAAGAAAGTTGGTTTCGATCATCGATGCATCAAGCGACTTGAATTACCATACCGTTTTTTTCTGATTGAGCGGAAGATTTGGTGGCCATCTTTAATTTATCTGGGACGAATATTAATATCTATACTCGTCCCAGAATTTATGTGAAATCATTAATGATACATATCTCGGATATCATTCAACTGTTTACTGCCAACATAGCTAAAGAACGGCTATCCCTAGGTACACCACACTTGTATCATATGGCCATGACCTGTAGAAGCCTATCGAATAAGGATTACAGAGGCGAGGGGCTTTCAAATCTTCAGCTAGTGTATTTTTTTCTTATATTGAAAAATATCTCTTGGTCCTATAGATAGTCATGCCAACAAAAGTTTCGAGCAGGGGATCATGAGAAAATTCAAGATGGCGACCACGTGGGGTCCCAGAAAAGTGATGTTTTTGTAATATTTCTCAAAATTTCTGCTTTTCCACGATGAAAAGCGGGCGAAAACTATTTTATTTCACATCACATTAATATTTACGAATTTATCATGCAGTTCTTGCGGAGAAATTGCATAAATAAAAAAATTCGGAGAGTCTGACTGAAAAATCGACCCCAAAATGCCGTTTTTGAAAATGATGTCAATGTGACGTCATCAAAGCGGCTATCTTCGATTTTTCTGGCATTTCACCCCCACCCCCAAGGCCACAACAGGTCCCCAAAAAAAAAACATAAAAAAAAAAAAAAAAAAAAATAAAATAAAAATATATATATTTTTTTTTAATTTTAAAATTATTAAATTTTAAAATTAATAAATTTTAGTGCTCACAGCAGTTACCGATCAAGTATGCCTCTAGAATAACTGGTTTATTTCACCAAATTCCGAAACTTCCTCATTAACCCAAGGACTAAGGTAAAGGAGACCCGAACACAAACGGAATCAAATGAACTAGGCCACTGTAGATCCGATTGTACCGGAAGTGACCCCGACCGGGAGTTGTCACATCGGGCCTCATAATGGGGCCGAAAATGTCCTTACCGAAACCCCAGAAGTTGCCAAACCAGAACCCGCAGGAAACCGGAAATGGCTGCCGTAAGTGGTTTATGAGCCTCACATACTGGCAGACACATTTTCACACCATTTTCACAATTTTAAATGATGAATAAAACAGGACATATAATTAAAGTGTTGTGATGATCGATGTAAGCCAAATAAAATCAATTTAATGAGGATTTTACTCTGTGCTATGAGTCGAGTATACAGATTGTTTGAGTGTTTATGAATATGCAAGGCATACTTTACGTTTTGTGAACG
>JAVTVY010015368.1:0-60833 GCA_036873755.1 Hanleya hanleyi
TGCTCCCCTAGCTCCAACAAGGCTATTTTCATACCCTTCGGCCACCGCGCATGCGCAGAATGACCCTAATTCAACCCCACACCCAGTCCATTAGATGCCCTTCATGGATGCTTCACTTTGATACCTCACTCGACCCCATCGGTCCACTAGGGGCTCCCGTAGCTCCAAAAAGGCTATTTTCATACCCTTCGGCCACCGCGCATGCGCAGAATGACCCTAATTCAACCCCACACCCAGTCCATTAGATGCCCCTTCATGAATGCTTCACTTTGATACCTCACTCCGGCCACATCGATCCCACTGAGATACAGCTCCAAAACTATTTTCTGCATACACTTCGGCCGCCGCGCATGCGCAGAAGGCCGATATGTCAAACCCACACCCAGTCCATTAGATGTTCCTTCATGAATGCTTCACATTGATACCTCACTCGACCCCATCGGTCCACTAGGGGCTCCCCTAGCTCCAAAAAGGCTATTTTCATACCCTTCGGCCAGCGCGCATGCGCAGAAGGCCGATATTTCAACCCCACACCCAACCCATTAGATGCCCCTTCATGAATGCTTAATATTGATACCTCACTCGACCCCATCGGGTCCAATAGGGCTCCCTAGCTCCAAAAGTTATTGCTGGCCTCTTCGGCCACCGCGCATGCGAAGGCCGATACAGGTCAACCCACACCCAGTCCATTGATGCCCTTCATGAATGCTTCACATTGATACCTCACTCGACCCCATCGGTCCACTAGGGGTTCCCCTAGCTCCAAAAAGGCTATTTTCATACCTTTCGGCCACCGCGCATGCGCAGAAGGCCGATATGTCAACCCCACACCCAGCCCATTAGATGCCCCTTCACCTAAGCTTCACTTTGATACCTCACTCGACTCCATCGGATCATTTTATCTAGGGACTACTTTTTTCTCCGCGGAAGCTTTTTCCCGAGACCGAATCACCGCCAGACATGACCGCATCACCGCGGATGAATACATGGAACTATTTTTGACCTGGAAAAATTGGAACTCTCCTGTGCTGGAGGTAGCTTTTTGGTCAATTTGAAATACTCGCTTCTGATTGGACGAGAGCTCTGTGACGGATTTGAAATACTCGCTTCTGATTGGTCGAGAGCCCCACACTTGCCCCACAAACCGCCTCAAAAGTAGGTCAATAAGGTCCAATTTCAACTTTATATACTACTTTTATGAAGCCAGAACATTCCACCCTGAGGACATTTACCCTTGTAGACATTTCCCTAGATATTTCCTCCTTCAAACATTTCCCTCTGTGGACATTCCCCACTCCCCCCTTCCTTTTTTGTACTACAACTACAAACGTGTAACACACTGAAATATTTTAAGATACTGTTAACAGATTTGTATAATTTAGTAAAATATTGTAATAGTTATCTTGGGTTTTGCCATGAATTACCTTTTCTTCAACAGGGCACTATTTTAACATGCATAATTCATGTTTTTACTACTTCCAATACCCCATGGTTTCATTGAAGACAAACCAGACATTACTGGGTGATATTTTGTGAAGAATATGATAATATTCACATTGCTTTTAAAATTCAAATAATTAGTTCAATCGGCATGTTTGTCACTTAATTTCTGTACTAGTTAGAAGCTATTGTTCAGTTTGTTATTTTCAAGGTTCTGTGTGGAACCTGACTGAATGATATAATAACATAACTATTTACTATGTACAATGGCGGTAACAGAGGCTCCAAACAAGATTGGCTGTTCTGTCAATTACAGCGCCGTCGCCACCCGCACAACAGGAGATTTGAGATGAATTTCTACAACTTGGGGAAGTGAAAGATTCTATTCAAAAAAGTGTTGAAATTAGAACTGGACCATTCTTTTCTAGAATTTCTTTCATTTAATTCTGTGTTAAAATTAGGCTCTTCAGGGGAGAGAAATCCCCCAGTGACGTTTTAATAAATATAGCATAAACATATGTCACATGTATGTTACATTATTGATTGTTCGCCTCTGGTGCTTTTTTTTTTCCATTCATGAAGGTGCTAATTAGCAAATAAACATCTATTCTATTCTATTGTATGGATCAAAATATTTATTTATTGATCACTACGTAATAATTGTTAACATATAGTATGTATACTACCGGTAGCTATTGTTTTATCATGTCGAATTGTAGAAAATGATGACTGATAATAGAGAAATAGAGAAATGCCTCAAATTTGTTTTTGTCAATATTTCAATTTTGTTAAACATAAGTCATAGTACAAAAACATATAGGAAGGGGGAAATGCATGTCCACAGGAGGAAATATCGGAAAATGTCCAGGGAGAAATTGTTGTCCACCGGGGGAAATGTCTTTGCACCGCTATATACAATCCACTGATATAAGTTAAATTGGTGTCTAAAAATGAGGAATCTGACTTTCTAAAATTTAGTTTTATCAGTTGTTGGAGTTCTTGGTAAAATTTTGCTGTTGGACTTCAAAGCTATTCATGAATTGACACCTCAGAAGTGCACGGATCTAAACACAATAAAATCTGAAATAAACTATAGCTTGATGTTGGTCATGTGTTTGTTTTATGAACTTTACATTTGCATCTTCATGATCTTGGTTGTCCGTACCTATTATTGTCTACTATGTAAGCCATAATCTGAAGTGAATGGATGATATCTGGCGGTTCAGACAATCGCACTGTCACCGTTTACTTGGAAATGATTTCTTACATGTTATAATTAAAATCTCCTATTGATACTCAGCTTGTTGTGACTCCCTTCTCCCATTTTTTTGCGAACTTTGGATGACCTAATTTATCACGCGGACGTCAGCGAAAGAACTTTGAATGGCTTGATTTCGCTGCGGCGTAATCACCACTCCGTGGCAAATGAACAACCGATTATCTCTTTATGAAACATCAGATCTTCAACGCCTAATAAATAAGCTTGTTATAGATGGACACGTTATACAGCTTTTTCTTGCCGTAGAACTATGAAATTTCTGCACTGATGTAAAGTGCCGTTTTCGCGAAAAAAGAGGTCTGATCGCACTGCGGGCATTGTAGAAGTGCAGACGACACTCGGGCGTTTTCGCCAAATATTCTATCAGTCGGAAGGGAATCAGAAGGGAATTTATCATTGAGTTTATTAGCATATTTATCTCTTTTTTTTGTTTCAAATCTATAGCAAATATTCTTGGATTAAATTTCGATACTGTTCTAATTTTAGCTATTATACCCACACTGCCTCAAATCCAATATGGCAGCCCCCGCAAAAAACGCCCACGCAAACGATGAAATCTGAACATGATAGACTTCGGTGATTGTCTGTCTTTACATGGATTTACACTGGGTTTGTGATCAGGTTCTGTATCTGTATTTTGTCTCCCGTAATGCATGTATTGTATGTTACCTATTGAAGGAACTCCGTTCGTTATGATAATTAACGTTCGTACAACAATCCATCAAGCTCTCTTAAAAGTAAAAGTATATCCTCTAGTCCTCTCTTGTTGCAATTATCCTGCTTATTCCTGTGCTATGAATGCAAGTGAAAGTATCCTTCAGCCCTCTTATAGTGTCGCAATTGAAAGTATCTGTCAGTCTCCCCTTATTGTAAATGCAAGTTAAATGATCGTATTGCAGAGGAAATTATATTGTTTTGATTGGTTAATTAACTACCCTCACTTGCCTCAGGGCCCACTTTTTGGGACCAGAATGTTTTAAGTCCTACCTTAGATAGCACCAGTCCAACATTTAACATGGCCGATAGAGTTCAGTCCGTCCCCCCCCCATAAACTTTCAAATGTGCTCCACGGCTCCTGTTGCTAATGTACAATGCTGTTCCCAAATCGCACTTAACCAGTTAGCATATCGATTGAAGGGTTCTTGTGTAACACTGATAGACAACACCTGTGGACCGAGAGAGTATGCAGTGGCAACCTTGATTATGCCTTTCTTACCTTTGCCTTGCTAATTATGTATATTCATAAAAACACAGGGAAAAAGCTTTTCAATATACCACCCTGTATTGTCATGCATCGACTAAATAGTATCCTTCAGTCCGCTCAAATTGTTAATGCAAGTGAAAGTATATCGTTCCGTCCTATCATATTGTTAAAGTAAGTGAAAGTATTCTTCGGATGTCTCATTAATTGTAGCTATAGAACCTTTGCCGTGTAGGTGGACGTGGCTGTTGTTCCCTACAGCGGTCGATTTACACAGCCAGGCGAGACTACAGCCATTCCTGGGCTACATTAATTGCTATTGCAAGCTAAAGTATCCTTTAGTCCTCTTGTTATTCATGTGAGCGAGTGTCCCTCACCGGCTCTCATGTTTGTTCTAATTGTTTGTTTGTTTTTATTGTGGGCGCAGCTTCCATGTATCTTATACAAATTATAAATATCGCAAATATGGCAAATTGAATTCCCGATATCGGAATTGAAATTTCCGATATCGGAAATTCGTGATCTTCAATTTCCGATATCGGAAATTGAATTCTTGATATCGGAAATTGCAATTTGGAAATTGGGAATAAAAAGCACTTTGGCTTGCCATACGCATATCATATCATACCACACTATAACATGATATGTAATAGATCAAATTTAAAGTGGGCCTATCGTAAAGTATACGATATGTTCGGCCTACTTTAAATTTTTCTTTATTTCATATTATTGGTTGATTATCACAATGATGAAAATGTGCAGCATTTTTGAAGATGTTTATACTTACCAAATACAAGCGATGAACCAACAAACTCGTCACAACAATTGGGGCGTGACTTCGCGCGCTAAACCCATTCCCATGCAGTGCAAAACCACGAACTACACAGTGGTGGAAACACGGACAAGCGCGACAAACGTTATGGGATCGCGGTTGATTGGATTTTTTATTTATTGATTTTTTTCCCAGAAAGTTTGCTCTAGAACAAGGCGCATGGCTGATTCTTTCGAAAGTGTAAGCCTACAAATCAAAGTCCGTCAGTTGTATGATCACTATTAGTGTAAATTTTGGAGGGTAAAAGAATATATGTACCTCATCTACTAGTATTGTGCTGTTCGTTCATTTCTATACAAGCACGTTTCACGAAGTTGAACCGAATAAGTTCACTTGCTAACGTCGCTGGCCAGATTTCGACCATGCCGACAATTATAATGCACACATATTGGACTAATTGTATTCCAGCAGCCCAGCAATCCAATTAAAATTCAATCCTATCTGCTCACCCATTTGGATTCAACAAATACCGTGAACTCTCCATAGTGCTCTGAAAGGGACAACAATGGTAGGGGCATTTTGATTGACCCAGCTGAATCAGGCGCCACGCTGCGGGGTATCTTCTGATGTTACCGCGCTCCAGCCAGTGTGGCACCGTAATGCGGGGTAGACATGGTCTTTGATATAAACCTTGCGGTAAACGGAGACGATGACCCTACCCCCTCCCCGATTGCAAATGGATTAGTCGAATGTCACAACGGCTATTAAATACTCATGACCTTGGCGCCCTGGAAACCAAATTCAATTGAAATGAGTAAGATCCTATATAGGGACGTTTTCGATAGGATATTAATTTCTTAAGAGTATGTTTCAAATAGCCCCACTTTCGCCCTCACCTCTTATTCTACATACATTTATTAAAGATGAACCATTCAGCCAAATAAATATGTTCAGGTGTGATACATGTCTCATATAAATATGACACAGATCCAAGTCCAAAATTTTCTCGAAATTTAAGTCCGCAAAATAAATTGCATTACGAGAAAAAATGCTACCAGCGACAATCCATAGCGAAAGAGTTCGGCGACTATTTCAGACATTTACATTCAAGTAAGACTGGTACCTTTGCTCTTTAAACCATAGAGGACAAGGGCATCGCTGCTGGTACGCAGCGGGAATACTACCGGCTATATATTATTCACCCAATTCCGAAAGACAAAGGAACGAAGAGAAAATCTGAAGGAGCCGGACTCATTCTGCGCAAACATCGTTTCAAGCAGGCCTAACAACCATTCATTATGATGTATCGAATCCTGAAATGTTGGGAGGAGGTGCCTTTCTCTGGTGGTCTATCTATACAGTAATGTTCTATTGCTCTCATTCCCATGATAATTCAGTTGAAACGGCTTGATGGGTTTTTTGAAAAGTGTTGTCAAGACTAAAACATTACTGGTCCATATACGTCTTCAAATAAAATTCTCGTTGATAGATTTATCTGACGATATCAATTCCAAAGTCCAGATACTAGTAGTTCCCTTACCAGGCAATAACGTATCCAAAGAATTAATAATTATTTCGAGGGAGCAGCGAGAAAAAAATAAGCATAATCTCTTTGTAGCTCATGACCATCTACCTGTCTTATTGTGCGATTGAAGAGAGTATACAGGTCTATAATAAATATGTGTTATTCAGAAATAAACAGAACATCCTTATTAGAATGAACCCACTGATGCTTGCCTTTATTGACATAGTTTAACAGACAGTGAATGTCTACAGTCTGGTGTGAATAAAACTGGGATATTAAATAAATGGTACCCTACAGCTCCTTAATTGTAGCGGATGTCAACTTCCCATACAGAAAATGCCTAATGAATTGACGCGCAAAATACATCACACAGCATATATGGTGGCACATGCTTCGTTTCAGTTAGATCCAAAGTTAGATTGTGGCATTGTTCATTTTTAGAGATCTCTCAAAGCTATGCTTGGTACGATAGTGTGTAATAAATTACTCCATCTGTGCTAAAGGTACCACCAAAGTGTGGTGTCATTCTACAAACTGAATGTCGAACTTTATTACAGAAGAAGGGACGGGTACGATCAGCAGAATTCAGTGGCAATGGGAGCATAACGCATTTGTTAAAGTGCAGTTGTATTATCGGTATGCCATATTCGGTGACCGTGATTGTCAAAGCTGTTATCGACTCGATGTGGTCAGCAATTCTATAACGCGCCATCGTGATGCTCATGTTCCCTGAATTATGCGTTCTGGAGCGGCGAGTCGCACAAATAGACTAAAATCGTAAACTGAAATAATAATGTTTAGCCAGTGTCTTCTTCTGAGCAATCATACGGCGAGCATTGGTATGGCTTCTCGCCAATCTAAATTCTGATTTGTCTAATCAGATTGGAAATTTAAAAGAACTATATACCACGCTTAAAACTAAAATGTTGAAACTTACTCGTAAAGTGTTGAAATAACCCTTTAAGTGTGTCCACAGGGACTGCTCTTTAAGTGTTGTCCCTGTGGACACACTTAAAGGGTAATTTCAACACTTTACGAGTAAGTTTCAACACTTTAGTTTTAAGCGTGTGTATACGATCACAGGATAAAGAAATATTAGTTTGTTCCCAATATATATTCTCGTATATGTCTGAATTGAAAAGATAGCTTTGAACAGCGTGCGGGTCTAAGATGATGACAACATTTACGTTGTCCCCAGGATGGACTCAGATCATGCTTACCTACATGCAGTAGAGCAGACTTGTAATCACACAGTGAACATTTGTGTGTCTTCAGTGTGAGCGCCATATTCAACCCCGGCTTCTGACCATGGCCACTTTTGCTCATCTTTGAAATTAACAGATACAAAGTTGTATAAGAGATGAACGAAACCTTTATATCTATCTATTTTGTATCACATTCTGCTTCATATATTCAACATCAAAAGCATTCACCTCATCATCATAATTAGGGAAAAGCATGGAAAATTGTACACCCTTTCAGCCTCAAACACGACTGCCGTCTGACATCATCCGGTTTCAGTTTCACACACATTAGCCTCGTCTGTAAGTTCAATCAGAGGGACACCGCACTCTTTCCAAAATGACTTATTCCCGGGAATATGAATAAATGAGGGAGAGAATCCGGAAATGCAAATAGATTGGGCTCAACATTTGGTTTAATATCTGGGGTTGATTAGCACAAAGATGAAAATGTATAGCATTTTTAAATAGCGAACGGAGCGCGGCCGCTTGCGAAGCAAGCTCTATAGGTATTGCGTAGACATACATATGGAACAAAACATAGCAAAATTTAAGGAAAACCAAGCAAAACAACAACAACAACCCATATCCTTGAACAAAAATATCGTGATTTCCGTTTCCGCTCCTCATGGGGGGGGGGGGGGGGGGGAATAATCCGTGATATTAATAAAAGCAGAAAACATATAACCTAGCTGAGATGACATTATTGAAAGGATCTCAGTTTATGAATAATTTCACAGAGATCAAAATAACTGCAGACACGTAAATGCTTTCGCTGTGCGGCTTTCGTCCTCATCGGAGATGTCCGAGAAAAGGCATGACGAAGCAAACCGTAGACCACGGGACCTAGAGTGCGTTCAACAACGTTTCGCAGTGAAAGCGGCACACGAAACGGTGCACATCTTTCGTCAAATTCAGTTCTATGGCAGGAAAAACCTGTATAAAATCCATATCTATGGAAAGCTTATTTATTACGTTCTTTATATCTTAAGTTTCGTGTAAATATGATCGGGCATTTGTTAGAAAATAAACATTTTCGACGTAGTCGTGGTTGTAAAATCAAGCCATTCGACATTGCCAAGAATATTGATTTCGCCGAGGTCCGCGTGAGGGTCCTACTATTTACCGCCTAGTCAAGTCCAGTAGCGAACTACTCGCGTCCAGTCAAGTCCAGTAGAAAAGAGATTACCGTCCAGACACGCATTCAGTCACTCGGTGACGTCCAGTAGCAAAATGCCATGTCCAGTGGAGGCTACTGTATAATTTGAAAATTCGAGATTCAAGTTTAAAATTCGAATTTGGAAATTACAAAAATGATTGAAACCTTTTTTATTTTATTTTTGTGATCATTCTAACTTGAATGTTAACTCTAGCTCTAATTTCGAATTGGAATTTCAATTTTATAACTGAAATTTCCGTTTTAATTCAATTTGATCAAGCTTAAAGTGAAAATTATTTTCAAATATTTGAATTTAAATTTGAATATAATTTTAACTTGAAATTGAATTTGATATTTGAAAAAAAAATGAAGAAAACATTTCATATGGGGTGAAGTCCACATGTTTTTAGTTCACCTCAAAGTCATCAGCTCAAAATTGTCCCTAACCTGAAGCTAGAGATAATATGTTACAATTTAAATTTGTAGAGTTTACATTCAAAATTAATAAGGAACTTTTAGAAATAAAAGTCATATCGAAAAGTGAGATACATAACATACTGAAGTTTTAGAAATTTTAGAAATGTAGAAATTAATTCATTAAACCTATTGGTGATTTGGGGTGTACCGCATGTCGGGGAGGGGGGGGGGGAACCTTTCGAAAATTCCTGAAACTTCAGTATATTTTGTAAACTAGACATTCTCCAATAATACCTGAAAATTAGGCACCGGATATAGGCCAACATAGGCTTTTACATTTATTTATTGCAATTTGTTTGTATTTCCTCATGTTAATGACATGGGAACCATACCAGTAGTATAGAAAGGGCATATTGAGTCAACTTGACCTTTGACCACTGTGAAGGTCACGTGGAGGCGGGGCGGTCAACGGTCAATGAGTGTAAGTATACTGCTTTGTATCTGGGGTTAGGATGCGCAGGTGAATGACGTCACTTCAGGTAGGCGTGAATCGGGCGTGATTCCTACATCCGGGTTCTTCATGTACTCCGGTTCCTTCTACCTGATGCTATTGGTTACATTACATCCGGTCTGAGAAACGTCTGGTTTTACATCCGGGTCTTTGGTCTAGAAATGCAAGTAGACTTGTTTTACAATCACTTGTCCTCATTCGTGTGTTGTGCTCCATCCATTCATCCTAATAGGTCGGGGACTTGGGGTATCTACGATCACTATAGTTCAAGGTCATTTGAATGAATGATAGGCACGTACTGACTTGTATGTGATTTCCCGCGTACATCAACTGTGACGTCTGCATAATGGAGCATTCGTGAACACTGGATTGCATCAGCCTTACATCCGCATACGGGACGGGAGTGGGTGTATGTAAAAGTTTCTCCAGAAAAAATATAAGAAGCAGAACACGGACTTTACTCCTACAATAGGAGAAAACCCCTATCAACCATATTCAAAGGTGTCCAATATCGGTCCCCGGGCTTAAAAGGCCCATGAGAGTCAATGTACTGATCTGTATCATTAATTGAATGAAAGGCATGAACTGACCTGTATCCTTCATCCCGTCCATCTTTACATCCGGGTCCTTAACAGTATATTGACTCACATTTAGTAGTATAAAAGCGCATTTCGAGCCCCATTGACCTTGGGGCGCAATGCGCCGAGGATAATATAGTAACAGTAGATTCACTCACATTTAGTAGTATAAATGCGCATTTCGTGCCCTATTGACATCGCGGCGCAATGAGCAGAGGATAGTATAGTAACAGTATATTGACTCACATTTAGTAGTATAAAAATACATTTCGAGCCCTATTGACCTTGCGGAGCAGACAATATAGTAACAGTATATTGACTCACATTTAGTAGTATAAAGCGCATTTCGAGCTCTATTGATCTTGCGGTGCAATGTGCAGAGGGGAGGTCACAGAGGTTAATGTAGTAGTATAAAAGCACATTTCGAGCCCTATTGATCTTGCGGCGCAATGCAGTGAAAGCCCATCGTTACGCCTTAACGCCCGTCTGAACGCCAGCCAACGCCAAGCTCAACGCTTCAACGCCCTAGTGAATTAGCCCAAAAGTTCTGATTTTCATGGAATTGTCACTAATTCGTTGAAAATGCACTGACGCCCGTCAACGCCCGTCGTTACACCTTAACGCCCGCCTCAACGCCCATCGTTACGCCTTAACGCCCGTCTCAACCGCCGCCAACGCCAAGCTCAACGCTTCAACGCCCTGGTGAATTAGCCCAAAAGCTCTGATTTTCATGGAATTGTCACTAATTCATTGGAAATGCACTGACGACCGTCAACGCCCATCATTACGCCTTAACGCCCTAGCATAATGCATTGACGCCATGATATAGACCGGAGAGAGAACAACAACAACAACAAGGATGACAGATGAGAGAACAACAACAACAACGAGTTTTCATATAGTTTATTCTCTTCAATGTTACATCATACCCGCGCTGGGGGAGCCGCGTTGGGTATGTTTACAATTCAAGAAAACTCTTGTCCAATCAGAGGCCGCCATTTGGCGCTGTATCTGTCATATTCGTTCTTGCGCGTTAGATGTATTCTCGGCTGCTCTTGTCCAATCAGAAATCGCCCTTTTAGAAAGTTCCATCTTTGCTCGTTGTGATCTAAGCATCATCGGGCAGTTCAGGGTATTGTTCGGGCAGCATGTCCTGAAAGAGTTGTTTGCGCATCCTGATCGCATTTTCCAGGGCCTCGGTGGGTGGTAACGCCATACCCTCGTCCAAGTGACGCTTGGGTTTCATGATGGACCTCTGCGTAGGGTCGCCTTTCATTTCAACCGGTAGTAAGGTATACTGTTCATAGATCGCCATGGCTGTTTTCCTGATGCAGGGGCGCATTTGTGTATGCCTGTTGCCTGGTCGGCGTCCTCGATCGCTGCAGCGTGAGTATTGATAGCTGCTCTCACAATACGATCCCAGAAGGTAGGTTCTACCTCACTTTCCTGGTGTGTAGGCTGACTATCTGAGGTCAAGCTCTCCGTATCAGTGGATAGACTCTCAGCAATCTCACTTTCCTGGGATGTAGGCTGACTATCTGAGGTCAAGCACTCCGTATCAGTAGATAGACTCTCATCAATCTCTGTATCAGCTTCTTGTG
Organism: Hanleya hanleyi; assembly: GCA_036873755.1. Lineage (NCBI taxonomy): Eukaryota > Metazoa > Mollusca > Polyplacophora > Lepidopleurida > Hanleyidae > Hanleya > Hanleya hanleyi. The sequence continues at coordinate 11,725 of JAVTVY010015368.1, forward strand.
CCGCGGGAGTCTTCAATCCCATGTATATTTCTCTCGTGTCGCATCATATCGTAACGTCTGCTGAACGTGCGTTCGCACTAAGAGCAAGTATAAGCCATAATGACGGTTGAACGTCGACTGTGCGTGTTTTGGCAATACACTTGCTTTTATAGACAGTAACGCCCGTCAACGCTTAGCTTAACGCTTCAACGCCCTGGTGAACTAGCTCAGAAGCTCTGATTTTCAGGGAATTCATGCGATCGATACACACAAATGCGCCACTGCATCAGGAAAACAGTCATGGCGATCTATGAACAGTATACCTTACTACCGCTTGAAATGAAAGGCGACCCTACGTACAGGTCCATCATGAAGACCAAGCGGATATGGGGCTACCACCCACCGAGGCCCTGGAAAATGCGATCAGGATGCGCAAACAACTCTTTCAGGACATGCTGCCCGAACAATACCCTGAACTGTCCGATGATGCTTAGATCACACCGAGCAAAGATGGAGCGACTTCTGATTGGACAACAGCAGCCGAGAATACATCTAACGCGCAAGAACGAATATGACAGATACAGCGCCATATGGCGGCCTCTGATTGGACAAGAGTCTTCTTGAATTGCAAACATACCCAACGCGGTTTCCCCAGCGTGGGTATGATGTAAAAAAGGTGAGAATAAACTATATGAACACTTGTTGTTGTTGTTGTTGTTGTTCTGTCATCTGTCATCCTTGTTGTTGTTGTTGTTCTCTCTCTGGTCTATATCATGGCGTCAAGGCGTTATGCTAGGGCGTTAAGGCGTAATCATGGGCGTTGACGGTCGTCAGTGCATTTCCAATGAATTGGCATTGGCGGGCGTTGAGACGGGCGTTAAGGCGTAACGACGGGCATTGAGACGGGCGTTAAGGCGTAACGACGGCCGTTGACGGACGTCAGTGCATTTTCAATGAATTAGTGACAATTCCATGAAAATCAGAGCTTTTGGGCTACTTTACTAGGGCGTTGAAGCGTTGAGCTTGGCGTTGGTGAGCGTTGAGACGGGCGTTAAGGCGTAACGACGAGCGTTCACTGTGTTGCGCCGCAAGGTCAAAAGGGCTCGAAATGCGCTTTTATAGGACTATATTGACCTCTGTGACCTTCCCTCTGCACATTGCGCCGGAAGGTCAATAGAGCTCGAAATGCGCTTTTTTAGTCAATATACTGTTACTATACTATCCTCTACGCATTGCATCGCAAGGTCAGTAGGGCTGAAAATGCGCTTTTATACTACTAAATGTGAGTCAATATACTGTTACTATACTATCTGCGCTGCAAGGTCAATAGCGCTCGAACTGCGCTTTTACACTTCTAAATGTGAGTCAATATACTGTTGTTATACTATCTGCGCCGCAAGGTCAATAGGGCTCGAAATGCATTTTTATACTACTAAATGTGAGTGAATCTACTGTTACTATATTATCCTCGGCGCATTGCGCCCCAAGGTCAATAGGGCTCGAAATGCGCTTTTATACTACTAAATGTGAGTAAATATACTGTTACTATACTATCCTCTACGCATTGCGCCGCAAGGTCAGTAGGGCTGAAAATGCGCTTTTATACCACTAAATGTGAGTCAATATACTGTTACTATACTATCTGCGCTGCAAGGTCAATAGCGCTCGAACTGCGCTTTTATACTTCTAAATGTGAGTCAATATACTGTTGTTATACTATCTGCGCCGCAAGGTCAATAGGGCTCAAAATGTATTTTTATACTACTAAATGTGAATGAATCTACTGTTACTATATTATCCTCGGCGCATTGCGCCCCAAGGTCAATAGAGCTCGAAATGCGCTTTTATACTACTAAATGTGAGTCAATATACTGTTAAGGACCCGGATGTAAAGATGGACGGGATGAAGGATACAGGTCAGTTCATGCCTTTCATTCAATTAATGATACAGATCAGTACATTGACTCTCATGGACCTTTTAAGCCCGGGGACCGATATTGGACACCTTTGAATATGGTTGATAGGGGTTTTCTCCTATTGTAGGAGTAAAGTCCGTGTTCTGCTTCTTATATTTTTTCTGGAGAAACTTTTACATACACCCACTCCGGTCCCGTACCCGAATGTAAGGCTGATGCAATCCAGTGTTTACGAATGCTCCATTATGCAGACGTCACAGTTGATGTGCGCGGGAAATCACATACAAGTCAGTACATGCCTATCATTCATTCAAATGACCTTGAACTATAGTGATCGTAGGTACCCCAATTCCCCGACCTATTAGGATGAATGGACGGAGTACAATTGCCTGTAACACACGAAGGAGGATTGTAAAACAAGTCTGTACATGCATTCCTAGACCAAAGACCCGAATGTAAAACCAGACATTCCCCAGACCAGATGTAATGTAACCAATAGTATCTGATAGAAGGACCCGGGTGATAATGATAACATCAAGGTCACCCTACCGTAGGTACCCGAAGTCCCCGACCTATTAGGATGAATTCAGTACATGAAGAACCCGGACGTAGGAATCACGCCCGATTCACGCCTACCGGAATTGACGTCATTCACCTGCGCATCCTAACCCCAGATACAGAGCAGTACACTTGCACTCATTGACCTTTGACCGCCCCACCTCCACGTGACCTCCACAGAGGTCAAAGGTCAAGTTGACTCAATGTGACAGGATGTAAGTAATAACATAAAATAGAGTTAGTGGTTTCAATCTTTTATTTAACAATAAATACATACAAAAATATAATGTTGATCAGGTATGTTTCCCATTAAATTTCCCTTGTTGATCAGGTATGCTTCCTCCCTTAAAGCTGATAATGCTGGACATTCAGGTTATAGAGTTAACTCCTTGAAAGGTCATAGCTTCCAGGTGTATTGTGCATGCAGATGGTTGACTGGTCTTAACTGCCTCACTGGTAGCTATATTGTCATGCGTTAGCACTTGTGCATTGTCCCTGTGTCCAGATGGGGACTGAAAACCTGTTCTACTGGTAGCATATGGAAATCTGTATTGTCATGTAATAGCCTCAGTCACACGATGACATTGGGTTCACACACAGTGGCACTGGAGTCACACATAGTGGTATTGGGTAAACACAGTGACATTGCATTCACATATAGTGGCACTGAGGTTACATATGTAACATTGGGTTCACAAATAGTGACTTCTTATTTACATAGTGATTGTGCACACATATATTGACATCACGCTCACATAGTGACTTGCTCACATACAGTGATCTCGTGCGTACAGACAGTGACATCGTTCTGGTATACATGAACATTGTGCACCCATATATGAGAATGCAATGTCACTATGTGTGACCCCAGTGCCACTATGTGTGAGCCTCAGTCACATGGTTTCTGGGTTTGAGATAGTAGTTTCAAGAGAGTGCTATACTGGTTTAGTCTAACATTTCATTCTGGACACTGTGGATGTGTGTGACTGGCTGGGTTGGTGCTGGTAATATAATTGCACAAGTATTGGCGAGTTTCTAGTTCTATGTTTGGTTGTTTAGAAATGATAATTGCACAAACACTATTGTAAGATATATATTTAAAAGCGATTGCATAAAAACTATTATAACATATATATTTAAAAAAGAGCTCTTTATTTATAATAGTCACAATATGTGGAGACTTATTATTGTACAAGTATGTTTATTAGTTGGACAAGTGTCCCGACATATCGGTCCATTTCACGAGTTACTCAAACCTATAGTTTAGAAATGTATTATCTTTCATGTGTAGGTTTGGTTTGGTTAAGAACGGCAGTACCGTTCTTGTCTATATATAGGAATCCTGCGTCCCAGAGACGAGGTGAGGGTCTTGTATGAATATACATGTGGCTATAAAGTAACGTGACGGTGAATATATATATTTGGGTATAAAGTAACGTGGCTATGAATATACATGTGGCTATGAATATACATGTGGCGATGAATATACATGTGGTGATAAATATACATGTGGTGATGAATATACATACATGTGGTAAATTTAATATGTTTAGTAACGTTTGGTCTTTTCTGTATATCCGATACGTGATAAAGACACCGATATATATGGCCAAAGTATGAGTTAATTGTGAAATATTTAGAGGCATTCACTGTAATTTTTCACGGATTTTATATTGTGTTTTTTAGGGTTGATCGATTTGATCGTTGGGATCATCACATCCCTGAGTACTGTCATCGTGACTTGAATAAACCCTACTCATTATACACAACAAGTACCTCTTCGACTTCCATTACTGAATAAGAGGCAATTTGCTGTTACACCAATATGCCCTTTCTATACTACTCATACCCCACATACAGGCGAGGGGGGCACTTTATATCTGACATTTACCATACTATATATGTGGGTCAAGCTCAACTGGAAAATGTAAAAAAACAATTAAAGATTGTCGCTATGATGACGTCACAGTGACGTCATTTTCAAAAAAGCATGAATTGAAAAGATAGCTTAAGCGTGCGGATCTAAGATCACGCTGACAACACCTACATTGTCCCCAGGATGTTCTCAAATCATGCTTACTTAGCAGAGCAGACTTGTAATAACACTGTGAACATTTGTGTGTCTTCAGTGTGAGCGCCATGTGTTTGTTATTGTCAGCACTGTGAACATTTGTGTGTGTTCAGTGTGAGCGCCATGTGTTTGTTATTGTCAGCACTGTGAACATTTTGTGTCTTCAGTGTGAGCGTCATGTGTTTGTTATTGTCAGTTTAACTATTCAGCTACCAGGTATTACAAATCTCATTCGACTCTCCCTGGACATGTTCCAGTTCTGAGTTATGGAGGTCCCAGTTTTCAACACTCATGTGAAGTACGCGTTTGTTGCTATATCCATGCGCTAGCATACCACAAGAAATATATTTTCAGAACAGCTATCCCTGGACATCCACCGGATCCTGTTCAACACGCAATGTATTATGTGCTATTGCAAGAGACTAAATAATCGCACTACGAACATTTATGTGGTTTGTCCCCCATGTTTTCTTGAATGTTTGGTAAGTGTACTTCTGCGTGCACACCTGTAATCACATTGAGAACATTTGTATGGCCTCTGAATCTCATGAGCGTTTGTTAGCATGTGTCTGGAAAGATTGAACTTGAGAGCCGACCTGTAATCGCACCTTGGGCATTTGTATGGCTTAGTTTTGTATAGCTTTTCCCCAGTGTGTGTTCTCATATGTCTGGAAATACAACTCTTCTGAGCCGCACTATAATCACAAAGTGAGCATTTGTATGGCTTATCCCCGGTGTGTTTTAAAATGTGCCTAGAAAGACTGCCCTTGAGCGCTGTGCAAAAATCGCACAAAGAGCACTTGTATGGCTTTTCCCCGGTGTGTGTTAGCATATGTCGGGGAAGATTACCCTTGTCAACCGAACTGTAATCGCACTCGGAGCACTTGTATGGTTTATCTCCGGTATGTCTTTTCATATGTTTAGAAAGAGCATTCATGTCAGTTGATCGGTGATCACACTGCGAACATTTGTATGGCTTACATTTGTATGGCTTATCCCCAGTGTGTGTTCTCATATGTCTGGAAAGACAACTCTTCTGAGCCGAACTATAATCACAAAGTGAGCATTTGTATGGCTTATCCTCGGTGTGTTTTAAAATGTGCCTAGAAAGATTGCCCTTGAGCGCTGTGCAAAAATCGCACAAAGAGCACTTGTATGGCTTTTCCCCGGTGTGTGTTAGCATATGTCGGGGAAGATTACCCTTGTCAACCGAACTGTAATCGCACTCGGAGCACTTGTATGGTTTATCTCCGGTGTGTCTTTTCATATGTTTAGAAAGAGCATTCATGTCAGTTGATCGGTGATCACACTGCGAACATTTGTATGGCTTTTCCCCAGTGTGTGTTCTCGTGTGTTGGAACAGATGATCTTTTACAGCTGAACTGCAATCCCACTGTGAACATCTGTGTGATTTGTCACTGACGTTGTTTTTCATATGAGCGCATGGTTCATTATCATTGTGTTGAATTACGTGTTCACGAAAACAATGTTTGTGGGCAGTGTCACAGTGTAAGCATTTGTTATGCTTGTCAATGTGAACTCTTATGTGTTTATCAAGACAAGGTTTGTAAAGGAACGCTTGACAACAGAGTTGACATTGATTAGGCTCAACAGAATGCTGTCTAGAATGTCTGCGAAAGTCCGCTATTTGTTCACACCGATAATCACATACAATACACATGTAAGGTTTGTTGCTGGTCTGCACTCGAATGCCGGTGTTCACAAGTGAGCTTGTTATATTTGGTACAGCAGACACTATTCTTTGATGAGTCAGTGGTCCATCCAATTTGGCACAGTCAGGGTGTTCTTTTCCTCTTGTCAACTCTGGGGATGTCCGACGTTGATACAAAGCGACAGGAAACGGGACTTCAATTGGACCCTGATTGACTGACTGACGCATGCCAAAGTGTAGATATTCCTGTTGAAACAAAGTGAATGCGGGTATATTACAAACATTTGACGACCTTTGCTATGTTCTGCAGATCGTGTCGACACGAATATTCTCCCGCGGTATTCATCTCGGGTCCGAGGGACGTAGCTTAACGCTCTCTAAATGAACTCTATTGATAGTATTACTATAGTATCCTTGTGAACTCCCACGTAAATATTGAAATGGTCCATGATTCGGGGCCCAAGTACCGTATAACGTACAGACAGAACAAACACCATCCCGAACTACATGGACCTTGTTTCGCCGCGATACCCGATCACGAAGATCGGAATTACTTGGTTACGCTTCGTTCAATTGCATTCATACCATCTCTTAGTTGGCTCGCCTGATAATCGCAACCAGACAGCAGGTTTCGTTGAGTAATTGGTTACCCGAGACTTATTACCGCATTGTCATAATGAACCGAAAACATCATTTCTAATCAAACACATTTTCATATGCCTCACATATATGCCATCCATGTTCATTTAGTTTTACTTACCTTGCCCCCCTCGTTCTTGTATACATGCTCACAAGGACCATCATCCGACGTGTTCCAGGGTTCTAGCTTGATTGGTTCGGTTGATAGTATCTCCTGGTTGTGTAAGGAGTCGATTGGAATCTCTGGTATTTGCCCATTTTCCGCTTTAACACAGTAGGTGGTCACGTGATATTCACTGTCAGAGGATTGTTCTTGCTTGATTTCTCGACCTGTAGGAGTTTCTGTTGACTCTCGAGTGATTACAGGTTGATCTAACAAGTCACTCGAGTCAGGAGCATCAGTTTCCTGTTTAACCACCATCACGGCCATAAAGGATTCCACGTGACCGTGCCCATCATCTTCTTGTCTGACTTCTCGGTACTCTGCCATGAGTACAGATTTATCGCAATACAATGAATGTTCCACTGTGGCTCGGTTGGATAAACGAGTTCGTTCTAAAACTTTCTCATACGGGTAATGTACTTCTTTCTGTATTGTATCGTACCCCTGGGTATGAACTAAACATCCTCTGAAGCCGGCTGTTCATTTTTTACTTTGTCCAGAGTCGCCAGCATGCTGTTGATCAAAGAAGAAAAATAAAGGTAAGCTTCTTCACACAAAACACTTTTATATTGTGTAATGCATTTATATTGTTTTCACGGATTTCTACTGCAATCCAAGTTCCTAACGCCGCTGTGGACATAGCATGGCTTGTCTTTATCATGCTAATGAGATATAAAAATTGGTCCGATGTATTAAACAATTGAGAACAAATGAGTGGTTTCAGGTTGATCTAACCAGTCACTAGAGTCAGGAGCATCAGTTCCCTGTTTAATTAATCACCGTCACAGTCAATAAGGAGTTCATGTGACGGTGTCCATCGTCTGGACTGCCTTTTCGATACTCGGTCATCAGTTCAGCTTCGTCACAATACAGGGGATGTTCCATGGTGGCTCGGCGATGTTGAAGGAATCTTTTCTAGTGTTTTCTACTGCAGGTAAGCCATTTCCTTATGTATTATATCGTATCCCTGGGTATGAATAATGCATCGACTTAAGTCGGCTGTTCATCACCACAGGTCCAGAGTCGCCGTCATGCTGAGGACCAAAGGAGATAAATAAAGGTAAGTAATGCAAACTACTAGTACGTTATGTAATGATTTTATCTTTTCTTTTTCGGTATTACAGCAAACCCATTTCCTTATGCGACTGTCGATAACATGGCATATCATGCTCTTGATATCTATTGTGGTCCAACGTATTAAAGAGGCACTTCTTTATAGGAACAATGTTAATTAAAAGTACCGGAAATACAATTCCTATAGGCGCCGTCCGCAGAATTTATCGAAGAAAAAAATAGCAACTTGGTCACCCAGCCATCGGAGTTATGTTGATCGAGAAATAACAACGGATGCGAATTTCTTGTTTAATATGATGCCCATGATCATGGCGTCAATGACAGGCAAAGTGCACGGTCACCGGTCGCCAGCTTTTATCAGTCATTGTGATGATGTGACCGGAAGTGTCAGTTACATGGATTCATACGGTCGATACTTCATGTAGGACCTAATGTTTGGGTCTTTGTGCCGCTGAAAAGGCACAGGTCTAGACACATTGTTGTCCCCAGACTTGGCTATTGTATGCATTGTCTCGTGATACTTACATGAAGTATGAACCACTCATACCTTACCATACCTTATGTGTAGAATGGGTGCTGCCTTGGTCATGGTGTCCAAGGACAAAAGTTGATGTGCATTTCTTCAGTGAGTGGATTGATATATCAATCATTTTACTTAAATAGGTATTTTTTTTAACTGATGTTTTGCGTCCACATTGTAGATAATGACGGCCATGTTTTGAGATCAGCCATCTTCCCCACTTTACGCCTGCCTAACGGAAGATGACCTTCACGACGTGGTCTATGTGAACCGAATGTTGTTGTTGTTAGTGTATTTTTGAAAATGATGAAAAGCGTATGTCTGCATGTAATGTCCTTGCATGCACAGTGAAATGGTGTAAAAGATAAATACTGAGAATGCAAACGTTCATATGATAATAAAATGAAAACCATGTCACGAGGCTGTGTCACTTTTGGTCAGTGTAAGTTATTCACAATATGCAAAAGCTCCTGCAAAATACAGAAGTAGAAAGGTCACCATACAAATACTGGCATAGGCGATTAGGTGCCAATGGATTTTAAATAATTTTCCAAATTTATCTGCAAACACCAATTAACAAAGATCAATTTGCGAAATTGTTTAAAATCCATTGGCACCTGTATGGTTAAAGATTAATCGCCTATGCCAGTATTTGTATGGTAACCTTTCTACTTCTTTATTTTGCAGGAGCTTTTGCATATTGTGTATAACTTACACTGGCCAAAAGTGACACAGCCTAACGGTAGTGTTTTGCTTTATTATCGTGTTTCCTATTTGTACTCTCAGTATATAACTTTTACAGAACCCCAGGAACTAATTGAGCTGCACAAGTAGTGACATTATCTTCCGGCATACGCTTTTAGCATTTTCAAAAATTTTGGTTCACTAAGTCCTTAATACTCATCTCTGGATCGACCGGAGTAACTCGCGATTCGGGTTCTTTTTGAACATATTCCAACCTTAAATACACACGATATTTACACACATTTGAGGAAAATGTATAGTTCCCACCCCACCAAACAAAATTCCTCACCATTCAATATCCAGGATTATGAGTGATGGAGGGAATCCGGAAATGTGAATAGTTGCTCTGCGTGAACGGATCAAGATCCAATCCCGGGAATTCACCGGAAACCTACTGTATCGACAGTTTCCAATAGGTTTCCCGGAATTGGAAACTTGATGCATTCAGGCAGTGTTGCAACCTGCAGGCGCCGCGGAGCATATTCAAAAGTGGGGGGGCTGACCCCTGTCTCGACCATAAAGTGGGGGGGCTGAAGTCGCCCCTAGATAGGGCTTATAACATTACAGCTCCGAAAAGTGGGGGGGCTGAAGCCCCCCCAGCCCCCCCGGCTCCGCGGCCCCTGACCTGTAACCATCTCGGTCATCTATACGCGGTAAGTCTGACCCTGGGATCGTGTGTATCCATGTTCAGCCTACTTTCGGCAACTGCTGGGGGGAATTTCCATAAATCAATACCACGTGACTTCGTCAGCCAATCAGCTGAGGTCTACCGACGTAACCCCAACGTAACTCGCCATTTTCGAGTCATGTGATGAACTACTTGTTCAAAATTTCAGATCACCTCTTGGATGATACGAAAGTTATACATACCCATATATTTTGTAAGCCCAGGCAATATCTGTTTCAGAAGTGATATGAAAGCCTGTAATTTATCAGATTTCTCCAGTCTGTTCTCCGCCGGATGAAGGCCGAACAGAATCCGGTAAAACACCGGATATCGCTCCGCGATAATGGAGACACACGATTCGCAAGCCATCTTATGGATGGCGAAGTGTACGCAAATGGCAGTGTTGGTGCTCAATATCTAGTTTAATTTCTGGAGTTGATTTCATAAGAGCGATAACTAACTCCTGAAGATTAAAACTAAGTTATTTCACGAAGAATGCTTCATACGGTACTTCTTTAATAGCTCTTATATATAGGCTTACTGCTATCTTTGGGTATAAAAAAAAATTGGAACATTTGCCGGAAAATTGCTTGGAAATGGACCGGGCTCCAGTGAGCGAAATCTGAAATATATGAAAGTAGCGTGTAAGCCTGGTGCATTTATTCATATCTGTTACGTTTACTCACATTTTAGAGTTCACTCTGCTGTAAATAAATTCGTTTTAAGGACAAATTACCTTGACAATTTTGTCAAGAAAATATTCAAACGAAGTTCGGGCCACTGGATTTCCTAGGTTCTTCTCGGTTGTTGCGATTTGCGAAATCACCCATCTGATAACCGCATTGCTTGTATTCCGTATTTGCGTCGGTTCAAATGTCGCAAAAGTTAAGCTTTTCTGCAATTCTAAAAACTGTTGACTGTTGAGTTCAATATCAATATTTTCTGGAAAGATCAGAACAGTCGGATATTTATAGATGCTCAATATAGTACTCGGGAGGTACGATGCCTGTTAGCACAATCCTGCCACATACATGATACCCTCATCAAACAATTCGTCTGAGCGAGAATGCATTGCCTATACCAGTCCAGACATTTCTGTATGTTTCATACAAGATACACCGGTATGATGGAACAGATCAAGAATCGACTTTACGAACGATTCAATAGCGTAAGATGTACATGTAGGCCTCCCCTATCATGGAGATATAACTCCCTTGACGAAATCAACATGGATCATTGGATTGGTGTCCGGTAAACAGGGTTCATACACTTACAGCAGGAAGAAAATCCAGGAGTTTTCCAGAACTTTCCAGGTTAAAATTTTAATTGCCCATGAGTTATTTACTAGTACAATAACTCGCAACAAAGATGAGCAAATTAACGAAATTCAGGAACAAATTTTGGCACAGTAATGCATGGCATCAGATCACTGGTTCTCCAGAAGATGAAAGTGTAGTTCCTCCAGGAGTTGCTAGGAGTTTAAGTTTATTTTTAAGCATTTTCCAGGACTTTCCAGGTTGGCAATTAAATTCCATGAGTTATAATGATATTCCAGGAGGCGTATGCACTCTGGGTATAATGGACTCGCTAGATAATGTTCATCTTCTCTCGAGATATGACTGATTTCAGGCAGCTGCCTTCGAGGATAAATCTCGCTTTTTAATACAACACCTGTTCTTGTTATACTTACAAGGAACCATGTGACTTTTCACAATGTAATGGCCTTGTCCAATTATCATTACAGGCCCTTAATCGGTGAAATAACCAACAGATCTGGTTTAACTCGCCACAACAATTTGGTTCCGGACTTCGCGCGCTAAACCTATTCCGATACAGTGCAAAACCACGAACAGTACAGTGGTGGAAAAACGGACAAGCACGGCGCTATATCAACATAAGTGGATAGCTACCTAAGTTTAACATAACGTGTCGGGTGCCTAACGCTATGGAAGTTGATAAACGTGCTACGAAATTACACTATCAAACACCAATGCTCACTAATTTCGAGAAACTGACCATGCATCAAGTTACTCACAACACACACTTGCCTCTGATCAAAATACAGTCGTGAAAAATCCGAGACGATTCCCACTCAGCGCCCATCTTGCTTACTATTTTACTATGTTGGACCAGTACTGGGCTCTCAAACGAAACGACAAACTCACATAAAATCTTGCCTAGGAATATATGACTAATTGTATTCCAACATGTGTTGGCATCAGTGTTTCAACTAGACCCATTGTTCCACCCTGCCTCATTTTCTTTTGTATGAATTTATTAATAATCAGCCAAAGAAATATTTTCAGGTGTGAAACATGTCTCAGGTAACTATTACTCAGATTCAAGTGCAATATGTATTTAAACAATCTAAATAAATTGTGAAAATGGTATCGGCTCCCTCAGACACATCAATAGGCCGACCTTTGATTTTCAAACTATACTGAAGACATGGGCATCGGTACTGCTGCCCAGTTTCGAACTATACATCCAATTTCGTCAGGCAAAGGAGCGACGAGTAAATCCGAAGCAGCCAGAAAAGGTACGGTAAGCCTTTTTTATCAATTCTCTAACGTTTTACAAGAGGGATTTCCGGTCATGGCAAAATATGGTTACGGTTGCCGGAACGATACTTTGGTGGAATGCAGAATGTATCCTCCTCGTCATAGATATACTGAGCTAATTTCAGATACCCTAATCATATCTAACTTCAATAAAAGATAATGGTTTTATTCAACAGTCTCGTTGATAGAGTTATCCGCCAATAAATATTTAAGTCCAGATAAATAATTATTTTTGGGGTGTTTCGAGAAAAAATATGCTAGGATAATATCTTCGCAGCTTATGATCATGAATCCTTCCTCTTAACAGAAAACCACCTGTCTAATGTCAATGATACAATACAGGTAGAGGACTATAGTAAAATATGTGTTTCTTCGGAAATAAACAGAGAATACCCATTGCGATGGAATCTACAAATGCATGCGTTTATTCAAAAAGTTTATCAAACAGTGAATTGCCATACAACTGGATGTGAATAAAACTGTGGTATTATATCAATGGTATCGTACGGTTCCTCCATAGCAGCTGATGTCAACATCCAATTCACAGTAGCATGTTATGGGAATGTCTAATGAATTTAAATGCAGCCACATCACACGTCATACCTGGCGACATATTAGGGATTTCAGTCAGTTAATTTGTGGCATTGTTCATTTGTTCATTTCAAAACTATGATTGGTACAGTGCAGTGCTGTAAATGACTCGGCCAGTGTTAAAGATATATACAACAAAAGTGTGGCGCCAATCTATAAGTTGGACGACAAAATTTATAACGGAAGAAGAGATAACCAGACGGAATTCCCCACTTGCACTTAATTCAAGTTGATCCTTTACCGATAGAGCTGCGCCGATAGCACCAGCATTTCAGGTATAAAATTATCCCTACCCGTGTAGGACCCTACCCGTTTCCGGATGTGGAAAAGAATAGAAACCAAACGTCGCAATATGAGTGAAATAGTGTTGAAAGCGACGTTAAATCATATTCACTCACTCACTCACCAAAATAATCCAGTTATCATTGATTTGAAATATTTCCACGTTGAGTCGGGAATGAACTATAGGCTGTGAACCGCTGTCCCAACGCACCTGCCGGTGATATCGTCCCACAATGCACCTGCCGGTGGTATCGTCCCACAATGCACCTGCCGGTGGTATCGTCCCACAATGCACCTGCCGGTGGTATCGTCCCACAATTCACCAGCCGGTGGTATCGTCTCACAATGCACCTGCCGGTCATATCGTCCCACAATGTACCTGCTGCTGGTATCGTCTCACAAATTTTAGCCACTTTTCCATGCAGAAAAGCACAGATTTTGAATAAATCTGCCGGCAAATAGGCTCAAAATGACCCCAATCTGATATGCTACAAAGTCACGGAATATCAGCTCTCATTTTTTTATCGTTCCAGAGATAGCAGAAAAAAAGAAAAGAAAAAAACAACAGTGGGAGGGGGGAAGTGGCCCCCTAGTCCAGGGAGGGTTAAACCATATTCACTCCAAAGACTAAATTTAAAACCATTCAATCTAACTTAATATACATGTATTATCTTCCTAACGATACATGTATGCATATGTTGCAGGGATAGCTTTACGATCCAAACTGCTAGCCCTGTTACCTCGAAATAAATCGTACATGCCAGGAGATTGCTCCAAACCGGTTTTGGCCAGGAGCTTGAACTGGCATGCTCCGTTGCACGCTCTGATATCGTCAGACTGGGTTGAGCTTTAGAACGAACGAGACATACATAGAATTCGGGCTGGAATGGAGGGTGGATTTTAATGGGGGATCTTTTAGCTACATTGTCTATATCGCAGTAGGTGTTGCTAGTCGAGGCAGGCATACACAAATGCTACTACATCTGGTGATCAGAGATAAAATTAATTTGAAACGGTTGAGAATTTACGCCTGTGAACCAGACTGCGAAAATCTCGGTAAACAAGCGCGGTGTGGAAGTCGGCCATTTGTCCTCTCGCTTCGCCTACCCCACCTTCCCTGTTTTCTTGGCCGGCTTTGCACAGGTTGAGTGTATGTAGAATTGTTTACCGGGAGTCGGTTATCCTGATATTGGGCTATTCTGGTCGCGATAATTTTGTATAAATTTTTTCACGGCTGGCAGGCTGTGTATTGTGTTAGACAGGTCTTTTTGTCTCGGCCGATAGGCTAGCTACGCGATAGTGAAATTTGACAATATGATCACACTGGGCTGTGTGATATACATGTAGGGGCCGGTTAGCCGTTTTCCCCGTCTTTCGTTATGAAACTAGTGTGTTCAGTTCAGTCCACGCTATCAAATATTTTTCTGGTATATAGCCGGCTGAGCTAGCCAACATTTCTCGTAAACAGTGCATCGGTCGTATGCATTCAATAAACTTCGTGTTGCTGTATATACAGTACCCGTATTATTAACCTGTGATAGGCACACTGTGTTATTATAGTACGGCCAATGCGGTATAATTTAGCACTGTCAACAGTATATATATAGATCTGTGTAATGGGGCAATTAATCGCTCGTCTCTTTGAGGGACTCGGAAGTGTTCATTTCGGCCCGTACTATTAAATATATTCCTGGTATTTAGCCAGTTGAACTAGTCAACAGTTCTTGGGAATAGTGGATTTACTCTATTCATTTATTGCAATTGGTGTCGTCGTATATACAGCATTATTATTCTGTGATAAACGCGAAGTGTTATTAGTAGTGGCATTTTGGCCGTTCGTGGCCAGTGGATTGGTAACAACCAGATAAATTGACTCAGTGATATTGAATGCAATTTGAGCCTGGCAGAGTTATACAATTGTCAAATATTTTTACGGGGTTATCATATAGAGCCTGTATATCGGGGAGAATCATATTTTTATGGAAGTTTTTGTCCATTGTCACTCCGGGTGTTACTGTGTGGTGCTGTCTATGTGTTTCTGTGCGATTGAATTGTATTGTTTCTGAGATTGACTTTTGTGTGAGATTTCTGCTATATTGATGGGTCTTTGGATTGGGATTGGAGATTTGTCAACGTTTATGAGAAATCTGTAGTTGGAATACAATTGGGCGTTGGAATACAATAGTAAATGCTCAGATTGTTCGCGGGTCAATGTGACTTTGTCTTCTGCTAACGTTTTTCCCGTCCTGATAAAAGCGAAACCCGTTTTTTTCTGTTTCAAGATATATATATATACATTTTTTTTGAACGGTTTGTCGGCTGTCAACTGGTCGGCTAAATAATATATATATATTGCCTACATTTTGGTTGTCCAATACATGATTCTGATTGCTCAGTTGACAGCTTGGGGCATTATCAGTCATGCGAGCCACATTCATGGCGATACCATGGTGTTGTCGCTGCCATATACTATAGTACTCATGGCGAAGCCATGGTGTTGTCACTGCGACAATAGTAATCCGACTCCCTTCAATCCTTTTGAATTGAGTTAATAATTTATATATCCTGTCTGTTTGCTCCCTTCTCTTGGATCAGTTTAGGAAATTAAGCTATGAAATTTAATTGAATGGGAACTTGCCTATGTTCATCCTTGAGGGGTCTGAATGATAGACTGAAGGTTGTTCATGAGTTAAAATTTTGATGCAGTTTACCATCTCGAGACGGGCTATTTCCTGTTTGTATTTCAACTCGGAGTTATTGACTCCTCGATGTGGTCGAGTTTAAAATCTAGTTTGTATTCTGTGTTGTATTCCTCCAGGCACGGAAAACTGTGTTAATTTAAGCACAGGTGGCCTGACTTTGTTTTCCGGGCACAATTGATAATTGATTTCCCTCCCCCCCCCAGACCCACCCTGGGTTTCTTTAGTGCCCTATTCATGATTAGTGGTAAATTGAAATAGTGCAAGATTAATAGAGAAGTTGTAACAACGTGTTGACTGTGTGGTAACACGTGTTGCACTTGTTCTAGAGATGGGTCTTGTTCTTTTTCCCTAATGGATATGGCTGATTAGGCACAATTAATTTGGTTCATAAAAGTGTTTCGTCAGTTTGAACTCGAACCTGCACATGTTTAAATATTTGTTTTCATTCACTGAATTTGAGTAGTTGACACTGCTTTTCATTTTTCGTGTCCAATTTGGTGTTCCCTAGGGGACATAACGAGGTACACGGTATTCTGCTTTAATGAGTTTCTGGAGTGGAAACTGAGTGTGAGGAGTTGACACTGCTATTTATTTTGGTGTAAGATTTGTTGTTTTGTAGTGGACATACCAATGTGGGCTGTCTTTCAGTTGCTTTAGTGAGTTTCTAGAAGGAAACTCACTGAAAGTCTGATATATTTGAATTTATTTGACTAGATTTTGATTGGGTATTCCTTATTCTTTTGGACTTGTTTGCATATACCGTATATCGTTCCACTTTTGTTAACATGGCAGATTTAGGGACCATTGATGTGTCAGTGGCCACAGAGGATGCACTGCAAAAATTGAAAGGGGTGGGAAGTAGTCGAAGTGCACGTGTGGTAGCCTTGCAGGAAGAGTGCAGGTTGCTTAGTTTTAAGCATTTTATGCAGGCGACTCAGTTTAGTGCCGGGCATGTAGCCGATCTGGTGCTAGATGGGCAGATACTAGGTTTAGACTTATCGGGAAGTCCGGAATACATTAATGCTTTAGTTGACCGTCGTCTTGAAGAAATCATTGGATCATGGAAAGTTGAAATAACGGCTCAAGTAAATGCATTGGATGTAGAAATGGGCCAGTTGCATGACGATGTCAAGGCATACGAGCTTCAGATAGACCAGTTGGATGAGAAAATAGTGGTACAATGTCAACAACTAGGTCAACAAGTAGGACAAGTGGAAACTAATGTAGGACAAGTGGAAACTAAAGTAGGACAGGTAAACACTAAAGTTGGCCAACTAGGTCGACAAGTGAACACTCAAATGGGTCAAATTGATGGTAAGATGGAACAAGTAGGTTTAGATATGAGGACAGTTGTTACATTGCTTAGCGCTCCAACCAGGGAGGGGTCAGAGATTTCATCACATGCGACGTCTGAACAGACAACGGGGGACGCTGGTCAGGCGGACCCAACTCCTGTTGTTGTAAATAATAGACCTGAACAATTGATTGAGGGCGAGGGAGAGACTGCAAATCAACCGAATGCAGCCCCGGTTCATCAAAATGAACCACATGTT
Organism: Hanleya hanleyi; assembly: GCA_036873755.1. Classification (NCBI taxonomy): domain Eukaryota; kingdom Metazoa; phylum Mollusca; class Polyplacophora; order Lepidopleurida; family Hanleyidae; genus Hanleya; species Hanleya hanleyi. The sequence goes on from JAVTVY010015368.1 coordinate 29,417, forward strand.
CAAGTAAATGCACCAGCTGCCCTTCCCGACCCCCCATGTCCACTAGATCTAAATGGAACAGCAGGACTGGACGCTGGTCTGGCTAGGAATGTATTTCATCAGTGGCCGCCCAGTGGCCACACTTCAGCTCCGAACTTCCAATGCCCAGTAAATAGGAATGAGTTGTTTTTAGACAATGCTATGGTAGGGAAACAATATCTTCAAGGGGATATAGATAATGGGAATCTGGCCGATGTGTCCGCTACTGATACCGAGGGGGAGGTTGAGGCCTCTCCTAGCAAATGTAGCGAATGCTCGTCCAGATCGAGATCAACCGAACGACATGTATCCCGAGAACGCTACCGTAGTCAAAGTCCCCGGCTTCCCAAGACTTTAGTGTTTTCAGGGACCAGAGGGGACTGGGTTCCATTTAGGGTTAAATTTAAGTTGGAAGCTGAAAGTAGAAAGTGGGACAAAGACCAGTGTCTTAAAAAATTAACGGACTGTATTCATGGCGATGCCATGGTGTTTTACAGTTATCAATCGGAGGCAGTCAAAGCCTCGTTTGATATGCTCCTCAAAGCAATGGAATGCCATTATAATAGTAGGGAACCTCCGCGTGCAGTTAGGCAGCGTTTGCAAGCGGAAGTGCAGGGTCCCGAAGATACTTTAGAGGAGTTTGCTTTTAGATGCGCTAGGTTGGCAAGGGACAGGTATCCGAATGCACCGGAAAAGATTATTGAGTCAGTAGCGGTGGAACATTTTCTCAGGGGATGCAGGGAAATACAGGCTGTGAGATTTGCTATGGAAAAGAGCCCCACAACAATCTCGGAAGCCTTGAGTTATGTGAACTCCTCACGATAAAATCTGAGAGACTTGAGTTTTCAGACGGTTACATGTAGGACTGTTAATGTTGATTCAGTGGGGGAGGCTTTTCCCGATGCTTGTAAGGCAGAAGGGGAAGGGATAAATATGAGGTCCCCTCGCCGTCGGTCATCGCGACCCTTCCGTCCACCACGACTCTGTTACTCGTGCCGTAAACCCGGCCACATAAGCCGTTTTTGTCCTACTAGACATGATTTAGATGGGTGGGCTGAATTAGCAACTGCAAATGACGGGGTGGAGTCGTCCACGGGAGACGAGGCAGGTGTTACTGAACTTACTGCAGCAGTCAGAGATGTTACACTGTCTCGTTCACAGGGGTGGGCGATGTCCATTCCAGTTAAGGTTGGGTCTGTGCCGGTGACTGCTGTGGTAGACACGGCCGCCCAAGTCACCGTCATGAGTGAACATCTATTTGCTAGGTTGGGTCTTCAGGGGTTGTCGTCTTCGCCTATTCGGTTGACTGGTGCATTCCGAGGAATGACCAGTATGGGAATGCTAGTTCGGCATGTCCCATTGTCCATCTCCGATTTTCACTGTACTGGAAATATAGTGGTGGCACCCTTGGTTGACGACCTGTTGCTAGGCTTCGATTTCCTGTCAGCCTATGGATGTGTTGTAGATTTTAGGGATAAAACCTTGGTTATTGGAGACACTAAGGTTTTTGCAGTTTGAATTTTTATGGAATGGTGACTTGTCCAATGTGGGCTCCATTTCGCTCTGCCAGTAACTGATAAATGGTGAAGTTAGTTGATGGGCCATTGGTGACGCATTTTGTGTATGCGTCTGAAGCGATGTAGTATAGCGTCAGCTTGGTGGAGATATATGGTTGTGTACCATCACGTGCATGCAGTGATGGATATATTGTATTTAGTTTTGATTTTCTATGTGAAATTATCCTATTTGGGGATTGATTTGGTTTTGTTGTACAGGATGTTTTTTGAGGCATTGTGGAATTCAAGAAAAAAAATACATAAAATTCTAGACCCAAATCGTTCGTAATGTGTTGTGTAATGTAATTTGTATTTTTGGAACTATTGTTCTTGAATTATGGTGTGTGTTGGAGAACCCTCGTGTGTATTCGAAAGTTGGATGTTCGGAAATTGTGATGTTTGCTGCGGCGTTATACGTGTAGTGTGTTATGGGAGCATTTGGTGCGTTATGGTGAACTAGGTGTGTTTAAGTAATCTTTGTGAGGGAACTGGGTGCTGGACGCCTGGGTTCGATGGTTGCTGTGTGATTAGATAATTTCTGTGTGTGAAGATTTTGTGTGGTAGATATACGCGTTACTCGCGTTTTTATGTGACTTCTGTTGAGATTGTATAACTGTGTTCTTTGTGGGTTTTTCTGTGTGTGTTATGCTATGTGGCACGTTCATGGAAGTTTATGTGGTGAAGTTAATATATGGAGTGACATGGAGAAGATACAGTATGAGAATATGTGTAGTGCGGGTAGCCATGCCGAAGACCTGGGGTCGAGGTAGACGCGTCCCTCTTCATCCCATGCCTTCGTCATGAAGCCCTGATGAGAGTTGTCTATCCGATATCTTGTAGTACCCGTTATAATTTATTGGGGCAGGATAGCTGAATATATACGTCATTATTCGATTATAGTCTCAACCCTGTTCTAGTTCTGAGCTCAACGATTTTGTGAGTGTGAGCTTGATATCTGTGGAGGTGTAGCAATTATGGTTGTTTCCTCTGCAAACATTCTCTCTGGTGGGTAGCCGTTTGCGGGAGCGTATGTACACTGGGATCAGTGGCGTGTAGTGCGCGCACACGTTTCTGACTCTTCGTGCGTACGCCCTGGAAGGGCTCTTCCACTCGAAATTGTTGGCTGCTGACGAATGCGAGCCTTGAAATTATTAGGGGAGGGAGAATGGGGAACTCAATATATAGCCAGTAGTTTATAGGCTTGTTCCAGTGGTGGATTTCATGACGGACTGGTGCTTATTGCGGCCATGTAGCTGGTAGGCTGGCCTGCCAATTTATAGTCTAGATACTAGTCCTGGTTTGAATAATGTTCTCGTATTTATTGCGGCCATGTAGCTGGTAGGCTGGCCTGCAGAGTATATTTTCAAGAATTAAAGTGAGCAGACCCATGCGGCCGATTGTATTTATTTGGGCCGTAAAGCTGGTAGGCTGGCCCGCCGATTATATTTTTGAGAAATAGAATGATCGGTCCCATGAGACTGACCATTTGAGCGAGATTTTTAGTGGGGTTGGGTGTAATTATAGACAGTCTGGTAATAAGACTGGACTAGTGGGATGGTTACCATTTTATTGAAGTTGGGTATTTTTAGAGCGCAGTGTACTTTTGTACACTGCATGTTACGGATTTTGACACATGTGATATAACATGGAGAATTCACGTCTTTGTCTCGTGTTTTAGTAATCGTTGGCAGCGCTAGAACGGCGGTTGCCTGCGACGAGAAGGGTTCTATCTAGGCGAAGTAACACCTTCGCCAAAAAGAAAACGGGGAGGGGTGTTGCAGGGATAGCTTTACGATCCAAACTGCTAGCCCTGTTACCTCGAAATAAATCGTACATGCCAGGAGATTGCTCCAAACCGGTTTTGGCCAGGAGCTTGAACTGGCATGCTCCGTTGCACGCTCTGATATCGTCAGACTGGGTTGAGCTTTAGAACGAACGAGACATACATAGAATTCGGGCTGGAATGGAGGGTGGATTTTAATGGGGGATCTTTTAGCTACATTGTCTATATCGCAGTAGGTGTTGCTAGTCGAGGCAGGCATACACAAATGCTACTACACATATGTAGCTGAGATGAATATTAAGATTGAGGGGTTAATGTACCATTCAGGTGCAACCTGGACGCGGAAATTCTTTAATGGACGACGGCTGAATATTCAATGACGGACTAGACGCTTGTATTCTGTTTTTTTTCTTAATCTTTCCTTAAACCGTATATACCATTTAAATATATACATGTACATACTAACTGTATTTACGTTTCTGTGCTGGTGTGTGGTTATGTCAGCCTGACAAAGGTGCAGGGGATTGAGAATTCGCTTCTCAGTCGGGGGAGGTGACATCACTTGTTTGAAAGGCATCAGTGGGGGGTCAGAAGTGTTTCTGAAGACTGTGAGAGGGGAGTGATAACTTTTAAAGATTGAGGGTATTCAAGATATATATTTTTAATGCACCGATCCTCCACCCACCCCTCCAAATAATATTGACTGGTCTCTTACTGGATATATTGTGGATTTCAGACTAAAATTCCTGAAATTGTGGATAGCTTCACCCCGGTGTGTGTCCGCGTATGTGTGGACAGGAAACTCGTGTAAGCTAAACTGTAATCACATTGTGAACATTTGTATAACTTCTCACCAGTGTATTTTATCATGGGTTTGGAAAGACTTAACTTGCATGCCGAAGCGTATTCACACCGTGTCATTTGCATGGCTTATCTCGGGTATGTGTTCTCATATGTCTGGACAAACTGCTCTTTTGAGCCGAACTAAAATCGCACCATGAACATTTGTGTGGCTTTTCTCCAGTGTGTCTTAAAATGTGCCTGGAAAGATAATCCTTGTCAGCTGAACTGTAATCGCACAAAGAACACGAGTATGGCTTCTCCCCGGTGTGTATTCTCATGTGTCTTGAAAGACCACTCTTCTGAGCCGAACTAAAATCGCACCATGGACATTTGTGTGGTCTGTCTCCAGTGTGTGTTAAAATGTGCCTGGAAAGATTACCCTGGTCAACCGAACTGTACTCGCACAGAGAACATTTGTATGGCTTATCTCCGGTGTGCTTTCTCTTGTGTCTGGAAAGATTACCATTGCAAGAGGAACTGTAGTGGCACTGTGGACATTTGTATGGCTTCCCCTCGGTGTGTGTTCTCATATGTATGGACAGGAAGCTCTTATAAGCTGAACTGTAATCGCACCGTGAACATTTGTGCGGTCGGTCTTCAGTGTGTACCAACATATGCGCGTTAAGGTGACCCTTGTCAACAGAACTGTAGTCGCACTCGGAACATTTGTATGGCTTCTCTGTTGTATGTCTTTTTATATGTTTAAAAAGAGAATTCTTGTGAGCTGACCTGTAACAGCACAGTGAACATTTGTATGGCCTCTTCCCAGAGTGTGATCTCATGGGCGCGGGCAGATTGGTCTTTAATGTGGTACTGAAATCACACTGTGAACATCTGTATGGTTTCTCTCTGACGTTGATTCTCATATGAGCACATTTGTGCGGCTCATCATCGTTGTGTTTTCTCATGTGTTTGTGATCAGTGACATAGTCGCAATGTAAGCATTTGTATGGTTTGTCGTCAATGTGAGTTCTCATTTGTTTGTCCAGGCGATGTTTGTGAGGGTATTCATCATGGGAACGCTTTCTAGAATGTCGAAGAAAGTCCGCTATTTGTCCACATCGATAATCACATACAATACATCTGTAAGGTTTGTCGCTGGTCTCCATTCGGTTATCTGCCTGATCAGAAGAGCTTGGTATATTTGGTACAGCAGACATTATTTCTTGATGGTTCTGTTGTCCACCCAATTCTGCACAGACCGGGTGTTCGTTTACCTCTGTCAACTCCTGAGTTGTCCGACAAAGCCGATACAAAGCTACCGGAACCGGGACTTCAACGGGACCCTGATTGGCTGACTGACGCAGGTCAAAGTGTAGATTTTCCAGCTAAAAAAAAAATGAATATCGGTCTATCACAATATTACGAAGTCGATAGATGAATAAAACACTCTTACGAACGTTTGATGACCTTTGATAAGTGATGCAGATAGCGCCGGCATGGAGGAATTCTTCCGGAGCCTGGACGATGGGCTCAAGGGACGCATCGAGCTCGTTAATACTGTTACTGTATTTTGTTTGCGATCTCGTACGTAAATATTGAAATGTTCTGTAATTTATCTTTCTTCGAGATCCAAGCACCGTACATTATTGAATAAAACTACTAAAATAATGTGCAGACAGTTAACAAATACCATCCCAAACTGCTCTAATCTCGTTTCGTCCCGACATATGATTACGAACAGTATTTTTCGCGGAAAATAGTTACCCTAGAATATTCTCATTGTGAACCAAGAGTAATACACATCATGTTTGTTTAAACACATTGCCTCGCATAATTGTCATCAATGTTCAGTTAGGTTTTCTTACTTTGAACTCCTCGTTCTTGTACATAAGATTACACGGCCCACCATCCGTCGTGTTCAGTTGTAGCTGGATTGCTTGGTTTGGAAGGTTCTCCTGTTTTTTTAATGAGTCGATTGGAATGTCTGGTATTTGCCCATTCTGCGATTTAACACAGGAGGTGGTCACGTGATATTCCCAGTCGTAGGATGGTTCTTGTTTGATTTCTCTACCTGTAAGAGTTTCTGTAAACTCTCGAGTGATTTCAGGCTGATTTAACCCGTCACTCGGGTCAGGAGCATCAGTTTCTTTTTTAACCACCGTCATAAAGGGTTCCACGTGACGGTGTCCATCATCTTGTCTGTCTCCTCGATACTCTGCCATGATTACAGATTTATCGCAATACAATAGATGTTTCACTGTGGCTCGGTTGGATAAAACGAGTTCGTTCTAGGACTTTCTGATACGGGTACGCACTTCTTTATGTATTGTATCGTACCCCTGGGTATGAACTAAACATCCTCTGAAGTCGGCTGTTCATTTTTTACTTTGTCCACAGTCGCCAGCATGCTGTTGATCAAAGGAGAAATATAAAGGTAAGCTTCGTCACACAAAATACTTTCATATTGTATAATGCATTGTTTTCTCGGTATTACTATAATCCAAGTTCCTAACGCTCCTGTGGACATAGCATGGCTTGTCTTTATCATGCTTATGAAATATAAAGATTGGTCCGATGTATTAAACAAATGAGATGAAATGAAAGCTAAATGACACAACACAAACTAATAATATTGACATCATTAAATGTCACACAATATAGGCCTACTAGAATGTGACTGAGGTGAGACAAGACAAGACACAACACATATATGAACAATTTGAATTAAATGCACAAAGAAACAATATTTCTATAGGCGTCGTCGGTAGACAAAACAACACATTTACAACCACTGGACCGTCACTTTTTGTCACACAGACATAGTTATACTGATCGAGAAATGGCAACGGATGCGGCTTCCTTGTTTAATGTGAAGCCCATGATCAAGCGCCTCAATGAGGGAGAGGCAAATTGAATGACCACTGGCCGCCAGCTTTAATTAGTCACTGTAATGATGCCATCAGATGTATCATTTACGTGTAGACTCTGAGAACATACGATTGTATGTGTAGAATGGGCGCTGCTTTGGCCATGGTGCCCAAGAAGAAATGTTAATGTGCATTTCTTCAATGGTGGATATTTCATTAATATTCTCATGCCTAAAGATGGAGACAGTGTGCCTGAATTGAACGGAAAAAATGGATTGTTTGGTGAATAATTATAGCTACAGGTAAGTATGTATTAATTCTCGTAACCATGACCACATTGGTCATCGTAAGAAAAATAACAAAGTTTTCTCTATAGAGATGAACGATATATTGTTTTACACATTCTGCTTCATAAATTCAATATAAATTCGGAGGTATTCACTTCATAGCCGAATTTAGGGAAATACATTGAACATTTTACACAATTTTAGCTTTGAACGTGGTTACCGTCTGGCAGAATCCGGTTACAATTTCAGAATTTCAGACACATTAAATTCAATGTAAACTCAAATAAGTGATATGCTCTGTTATATCATGCCGTATCTACTTGATTTGTGAACAAATTAATAGTGCTTTAATTTGTTACATTTAAACATTTTATCAAAACAAAAAGAAAACCTATTATTAGCTTCCTATGGCCCTTCACGCCGCCAGACGAAAGATACTTTCTGAGAGATTGTCTGTCCGAGTTCTCTCCCATACAAAAAAAAATACGGAAAATGGGAGCGACCACGGGGTCGCGGTACCTCATCCCAGTAAAAATTATTTGCTTCAACGGAACCACAACTGACGAAGTTTTCCGTTTGAAATGAAGTTAACAGCGCTAGAACTTGTGAAGAATGTGACGGATCTTGCTAAATTTGGGCTGGCAATGAAGGGAAATTAGTCATTAATAAATGAGGCCTATGTGAGTTAATTGTTGTAGAACGACAGAATATTTTTTTTAAATAATATTTACTGTGATGTGGTCGCTCCCATTTTGCGTTTTTTTGTTTTTTGTTTTTTTGTATGGGAGAGAATTCTGACCCTAGCCATACAATCTCCCAGAAATGATCTGTCGTCTGGCGTGGAGGGCCATAGGAAGCTCGGGTTACCATAATAGGTTATCTTTCTGTTTTAATAAAATGTGTACATGTAACAAATTAAAGCACTATTAAGTTATTCACAAATTAAGTAGGTACGGTATGATGTAACAGAGGATATCACTTATATGAGTTTACAGATGATTTTAATGTGTCTGGAATTCTGAACTTGTAATCGGATTATGCCCAACAGTAACCACGTTCGAAGCTGAAATTGTGAAATCATAGGAAGCTCGAACTACTATTATGGCTACTTAATACTCCCTCCTCTATGTGATTCGGGTTTGAATCCATTGCAACTTAAATACACAGAATAGTTTATTTGCATAAAAGTTGTGCCCAGCAGGGCTAAAACGCAATCATACATACATATAAAACATTTACATACACAACCTCAAACATCAGACAACAGATAAAACATGCAAATATATAAAAGGATTTCCATTTACCCGACATTAAAGTAGCCATATTAAAATAACCATAGGCATGCTTGAGTGAGGTGTATAATATTTATGTGATCAATGGTTCTATAGAACGTCCAGCATGTACACTAACCCAAGAGGCTGAAGCAGTCAAAGACAAATTTTGCAGTTGCTTTAACCATGATAAAATTGACCCATCAGCAAGTTGCTTGAATAAGTTGTTAGGGTCTGCAGGTATGGGGGGTAAGCAAAGTTCATTAAACAGGGACTCTCTTTGCTTTTTAAATACAGAGCAGTACAATAAAAAATGTTTTTCATCCCCCAAAGTGTCACATTTCGTGCATAAACGATCACATCTGGGGGTGTTGGTGTAACACCCCTTTTCGATTGGTAATTTATGAGCGCTAATTCTGAGTTTGATTAACGCAGATCGATGTTTGTTGTCTTTTATTGCCATTATGTTACTCGCAAGGCGAGGAGCATGTTGCAGTTCACTGTATGTAGAGAGCTTGCTGCTAAGTTTTATTTGCTCAGTGTTTCGACACATGAGGAAGAAGGCGGTAGTTAAATGGCAACGGCGGTTGGAAAACTCCACAAAGGTAAGCTGTGTACAGGCTGTGATCAAGAAAACCAACACCAGAAAGTTTTTCCATAAACACAGAGGAAGAGAACAAAGCTGCCTGAACCAGATCCTCAGTGGTCATACCAAACTGAAACATCATCAGGTGAAGCTGAACACCAACTTAACGTCAGCAGACTGCAGTGTCTGCAATGTGCCGGAGACAGTACATCATTATGTCTTCCAGTGCTCGAGATTTGAGGAAGAACGTGATTCTCTGATGGACATAGTGAATCAGACTCTGTGTCTTTCCAACAGGGAGAAAGGATCTATTGTGGGGGAGATCAACCTACAGGTGCTAAGTGGGCACAGTGAGGTCCTCTCAAGGGAGCACAATTCTAAGACAGTGGAAGCATTCTGTGACTACTTGGGTAAGACCTACCCTCCCTAGAACATGTATTTAAATTAGTCGCATCAGCTGTGCCACCCGTACAAGGATTGTAAATAACATTACCCTGTTTCTCCAGTTTATAATGTACATAGTATTTCTATCTACCTTACCACTGTATATTGTATGTCTCTTTTCTTTTTCTTTTTTCTTTTTTTCTTTTTTTTCTTCTTTTTTTTTCTTTTTTTTCTTTTTTGTTTTTTTGCCCTACTCTGCATCAAGGAGTCTGACAACACGTATGGATCGATCGAACACCGCCCGCCGTCTACTTTCTCAAGCATAAGCGAACAAACAGCATTTTGGGACTATAGCACCATGTGATTTTTTCTTGTAGCATCAGTGAAAAATATCCATCGAGTTAAGAGTGGATTTACAGATAAACAACAACAACAACAGCTCTTTCCAGGAATAGATATACTTTCAAGTTGTTTTTTAATGAACTTATTAGTCGACTGGGGGATTCGACAACCAAGGTTTTCCCAGATATGGTCGGACTTGACCACACTCAAGATGTTTTTTATATAACATATCCAGTTGTTTCTGTTATTTAATCTATGGTCCTCATTTTGTTCAATGAATATACACACGATATCTCCACAAAATTAAGGAGAATGTATAGTTCCCCACATCAACAAACAAATTCCCCATAATTCAACATCCAGTAATATACATGTAAATGAGCAGAGTGCAGAAAAGAACCCGGAAATGTGAATTGTTGGGGCTCACTCAATTTAGTATAATTTCTGGGGTTGGTTATCGCAATCGTGAGAATTTGAAAGTGTTGCAGTTTATAAGATTTTTTATACTTACAGGGAACCATATGACTGTTCACAAGGTAATGGTCTAGTACAATTATCATTGCAGGCCTTTTAAAGTTGAAATGACAAACAAATCCAATCTGATAAGACTCGTCACAACAATTGGATACGGACTTCGCGCGCTAAACCCGTTCCGATACAGTGCAAAACCACGAACAATACAGTGGTGGAAAAACGGACAAGCTCAGTGCTATCAACCTACATGTAGCTAAGTTTAACATAGCGTGTCGGGTGCCTAACGCTATACGAACGATTCCCACTCAGCGCCCAACTTGCTTGCTATTTTACTATGTTGGAACAGTACTGGGCTCTTTAAATTAATAAGTAAACACACGAAACGACCCTCTCATGAAATCCTGGCGATGTTCACGCCTATATTGCTCATTGTATTCCAACATGTGTTGTCATCAGTGATTCAACTAGATTCGTTGTCGCCCCAACATTTTGTTTTGTATGAAGCCAATGACGATGAAAGAATCAGACGAAAAAGTATTTTCAGGTGTGAAAGATATCTAAGATATCTATTACTCAAATTCAAGTGCAATATGTATCTGAACAATTTAAATCTGCAAAATAAATTGTAAAAATGCTACCGGTAACGGTTCGTCAGACATCTCAGTAGGGCAACCTTAGTGAGGATGAGGGCATCGTTACTGATACGCAATTTCAAACTATACATTCAATTCCGTCAAACGAAGGAGCGACGAAAAAATCTGAACATGTTAAACAAGTCGGACTCATTCTGTCATAACTTGGTTTAATGGCATACATACGAGCTCAATCATAAGCAGCCAGAAAAAGGCAAAACAGCCTATTTTGTAAATTTTGTAATGTTTTACAAGAGATATTTCCGGTCATAGCAAAAATATGGTTACGTTTGCCGAAACGATACCTCGGAAGAATGCGGAATATACCATCTTCGTCATAGATATACTGGATACTGGATATAATGTTTGACACTCTAATCATATTTAACTCAATAAAAACATTAAGGTTTTATTCAACAGTCTCACAGGTAGAGTTGTCTCTCAATAAATATTTTAATATATCAAGTCCAGATATCAGTTGTTCACCTCTAAGTATTTTACAAGGCAATAGCGTATCCATGGAATGAATAATTATTTTGGAGTTGCTGCGACACAAAAAAACAACAACAATTACTAGGATATTCTTTTCCAGCTTATGACCACGACTCCTTGCCTCATGAAAAATTATCTGCCTAATAATGTGAATAACACAATATAGGTCAAAACTGGTATAAAATCTTCAATTCTATGGAATCTACTAATGCATGCTTTTATTCACATAATTTATCAGACAGTGAATGTCTATACAACGTGATGTGAATAAAACTGTGGTATTATATCAATGTTAGCGTATAGTTCTTTCATGGCATACACAGTATCATGAGATTCATTACACTACCATATATGAAGGCAACTTGTAACCACGTGAGTCATCTATACGCGGTAAGACTGACCCTAGGATCGTGTGTATCCATTTTCATCCTACTTTCGGCAACTGGAAGAGGGAATTTCCAGAAGTCAATACCACTTGACTTCGTCAGTCAATCAGCTTAAGTCTACCGACGTAACCCCAACGTAGCCAGCCATTTTCGAGTCATGTGATATCCTACTTCTTCAAAATTACAGATCTACCACACCTCTTGGATCATACGAAAGTTATTCATACCTATATCTTTTATAAGCCCAGGCAATATCTGTTTCCGAAGTGGTATAAAAACCTGTTATTTATCAGATTTCTCGAGTCTGCTTTCCGCCGGATGAAGGCCGAACAGAATCCGGTAAAGTACCGGATATCGCTCCGCGATAATGGAGACACACGATTCGATCTTATGGATGGCGAAGTGTACGCAAATGGTATGAAGGTTGACGGCGACGATCGCCGTATCTGACGCATGCGCAAACCTCTCTGACGAAAAGAGCTGCCTATGTGGAAAGAGAATATGTTCCAGTTGAAATACTCGGCAAATAATGATTTGCGTACAGCCATACCGTAGCGACGACACATTGAGGAATAACCGTATCTGCTATGAACCAGGAATGTTATTGGTCCAACATGCCTTGATACAATACTCATTCCAAATCTTTCCCCTTGTTACATTTCTGGTCATTTTTACAATTTTTTGTCGTTCCGCTACCCTCCGTCAACATACTCCTATGTAGAAATCACATATGTCTAACAATTACTGGTTTTGCCATGGTGGATCGTCACAATATTTAACTACTGGACAAGTGATGTTGCTGTGTGAGTATAGCAACGGCAAATTGAAGCCAGTTGACCTAAACAAATTGCATATGATCTATGGAACGTCACTTCCGATTCAGGTCGGAAGTCACATTTGACCCCTGCGCATGCGCACAATACCGGATAAAAATGGTGCGCAGGGTTCAAAGATCACTTCAGGTCACGTGACCGGAACCGGAGTGACAGGTATTTAGCATTGATTTAACAAGGATTAGCTGAACTCTAAAGGCTCAAGAGATCTTGAGCTAATATCATTACCAAGTATGTAACCTTGAAATATAGTTCAAGGTCAGCTATGGACAATTAAACTCCAGGCGATGTGCAGCTGTGGTGTGGATTTGGAGAAGAGCATGCACAATTGTTCGAGGGGGTAGGACCGGTGCAACAAGGACAATGGACTAAAGAAAATCCTTGCCCCCCTCTCCTTCCTAATTTTAGAAAAAAAAAATTGGGTTCTATTTGGATCTTAGATAACAAAAAGGTTCAGTCCTATGTATGTTCTGACCTACATGTACCCGGATTTGGCGAGCCGCATCTGTAAACACCATCCCCCAATTGATGTGTGATATACGAATATAGGCCCACTTTTGCACATTTTTAAAGTATGAAGCAGTGATTGTCCATACTAGCCTGAATTTCCGCAAGGGTTTTTTTTTTGCAGTTTCCTTGATGTATCCTGGGTACAGTAACCAAACACCCAATATCTTTCAATCACAAGACAAATCTATACCAAATATCATATGATGATTGCTGAGTGTTGAATACGAAAGTTGATATACATCATCGATGCATCAAGCGATTTCCATTGAATTGCCAAACCCGATTTTCTGATTGGGCGGAAGCCTTCGTTGTCATCTTGAACTTATGCAAAATCACTAATGATACATATCTCGGACACCGCTCAACTGTTTATTTTGAAACCTCATTACCAACATAGCTCAAGAACGGCTATCCGCGGGCACACCAAACTGGCATCATATGGCCATGACCTGGAAGCCTATTGAATCGGCACTCCAAAGCCGACGGATTTTCAGATGCTCTGCTTCGTATTTTTTTATCTTTTTTTAATAACTCTTGATCCTATGGATAGTCACGTTTCAATCGACCTTGTCAATGTACAACTTGACCTTGAAAAAATAGGCCTAGGTCAGACAATATGAACGAATATCTGGCCAATATGCAGAGGCATCTGTCGTATAAATTAAACGAGAGATCCTGAAGGATCTTGGCGCCCACCATTTTCCGATAATTGTAAGATAATGACAAGAGGATCTTTTTGCCCATTGTTACTAAGACGATTGACTTGTAATTTTGTTTACAGAATTTCTAGAAACTGTACTTATGTCGGTTGTTATAGTACGAGAGAAATGAGCAAAGTTAGTCTGAAAGTGAATGTACATGTACGGAGGATCCTTTGCCTTCGTTTTGTAGTATTTTTATTTTATTTATTTTTTCGCACTTGTCATCATTGGGTACTGGAAGACACTTTGGCATACTTAAGATTTCATAATTAGGAACTAATGCTAATTCTGTTCTGTTTACTGGACTAGTTTGAGATATCTCTTTTAAGATACCATGCTCGAAAATAGTAAGATGGTACAATACTTAATACTGAAGGGATCCGGTCCGCACAGTAATGTTGAAACTTCGAATGGAAAGTGTCTGAATCCTGATTATCTCCCTTGGATCGAAACATGCAGTAGGGACAAGACCACTATTAAAAATAGTCCCGCCCAGATCCGTTAACCCCTTCAGGCAACCTCTGCCAAAGAAGTGAATTGTTTTCAATATTTTTTCCAGTCTCTGTTGCGAGGAATAATTGAAGGCCAGTGGTAGGTGATTGGAGTATGATATGTGTTTGGTTCCGCTGTGAGTTTGATTTTAACTGAAGGCCTAATAACGAGTTGCTAAGAGGGAATATTGGGGTGCCTGTGAAGCGCTTTCTGAAAACAGAGGAGAAAGCCAAAATTATGACGTCATTTGTACGAGCACACATAACTCAAAATTTGGATGGGCGACCCCCGTCAAGAAGCCTGTCCGGTTGTAGCACTTGAATAAAAGTACTTCTTGCCGAAATATGGGAATCTAGACTTAATTAATGAATCGAGGAGATGCAATTACGTTAACAATTTTTAACATTGCCGCCAATGTAAATTGTAATAGTGGTCCGACTCCAGTAGTCTACAGTTGTCGAGTTGTGACATTGTGTCACAAAAGTGACGTCCCTTCATGTAGCTGACCCGCCGGCAGACGAAAGGGTGGGACAGTTCACTTGCAACTGCATGGACTAAAGAAAACTGCTTTAAAATTTGAAGAAATACATTTTAATTCCGAATTATTTGAACTCCTTGATATGGGAGGTGAAGATATGGATATTCTCTATAGTCAATATATAGAATATGCCCCACCGTTTGATCCGCCGACTCTTGTGATGCAATGTCACAACTCGGGAATACCGTATTAATTTGAAGCGTAACTTGGATTTTCAACTCGGACCAAAAAAGGTATCTTGCACAACTAGGCCCCATGTGGGACCTGTGTACCAAATTTCAGAGAGAGATCCATGAAATATTTCTTGAGAATTCACGATAACAATGTTTCAAGGGGAAATTCAAGATGGCCACCTGGCAGCGATATTGGATTTTCGAATCGGACCAAAAAAGGTATCTTGCACAACTGGGCCACAAGGAGAATCTGTGTACCAAATTTGAGGAAGATCCATGCAGTACTTCTAGAGAAATCACGATGACAAAGTTTCATTGGGTAATCCAATATGGGCGCCTGGTGGCCATATTGGATTTTCGAATCGGACCAAAAAAGGTATCTTGCGCAACTAGGCGACAATGGGAACCTGTGTACCAAATTTGACAAAGATCCATGCAGTGTTCCTGAGAAATCGCAATAAAGTTTCATTGAGAAATCCAAGATGGCCGCCTGATGGACATATTGCATTTTGGAATCGGACCAGAAAAGGTATCTTGCACAACTGGACCACAAGGGCAACCTGTGTACCAAATTTGAGAAAGATCCAAGCAGTACTTCCTGAGAAATCACGATAAAGTTTCATGCGGAAATCTAAGATGGCTGCCTGGTGGCCATATTGGATTTTCGATTCGAACCGAAAAAGGTATCTCGCACAACTAGACCATAAGGTGAACCTGTGTACCAAATTTGAGAAAGATCCATGCAGTACTTCCTGAGAAATGACGATAAACTTTCATGGGGAAATTCAAGATGGCTGCCTGGTGGCCATATTGGTTTTTCGAATCGGACCGGAAAAGGTATCTTGCACAACTAGACCCCAAGGCGAAACTGTGTACCAAATTTGAGAAAGATCCATGAAGTAGTTTCTGAGAAATCGCGATAACAAGATTTCATGGGGAAATCCAAGATGGCCGCCTTGTGGCCATATTGGATTCTCGATTCGGACCGAAAAAGGTATCTTGCACAACTAGACCCTAAGGAGAATCTGTGAACCAATTTGAGAAAGATTCATGCAGTACTTCCTGAGAAATGACAATGTTTCATGGGGAAATCCAAGATGGCTGCCTGGTGGCCATATTGGATTTTCGAATCGGACGAGAAAATGTATCTTGCACAACTAGACCCCAAGGGGAAACCCGTGTACCAAATTTGAGAAAGATCCATGCAGTAGTTCCTGAGAAATCGCGATAACAAGGTTTCATGGGAAAATCGAAGAAGGCTCTCGCGATAACAAGGTTTCATGAGAAAATTCAAGATGGCTGCCTGGTGGCCATATTGGTTTTTCGAATCGGACCGGAAAAGGTATCTTGCACAACTAGACCCCAAGGCGAACCTGTGTACCAAATTTGAGAAAGATCCATGAAGTAGTTTCTGAGAAATCGCGATAACAAGATTTCATGGGGAAATCCAAGATGGCCGCCTTGTGGCCATATTGGATTCTCGATTCGGACCGAAAAAGGTATCTTACACAACTAGACCCTAAGGAGAATCTGTGAACCAATTTGAGAAAGATTCATGCAGTACTTCCTGAGAAATGACGATAATGTTTCATGGGGAAATCCAAGATGGCTGCCTGGTGGCCATATTGGATTTTCGAATCGGACGAGAAAATGTATCCTGCACAACTAGACCCCAAGGGGAACCCGTGTGCCAAATTTGAGAAAGATCCATGCAGTAGTTCCTGAGAAATCGCGATAACAAGGTTTCATGGGAAAATCGAAGAAGGCTCTCGCGATAACAAGGTTTCATGGGAAAATCCAAGATGGCTGCCTTGTGGCCATATTGGATTTTCAAATCAGACCAAAAAAAGGTATCCTGCACAACTAGACCCCAAGGCGAATGTGTGTACCAAATTTGAGAAAGATCCATGCAGTAGTTCCTGAGAAATCGTGATAACAAGGTTTCATGGGGAAATCCAAGATGGCTGCCTGGTGGCCATATTGGATTTTCGAATCGGTCCACAAAAGGTATCTTGCACAACTAGACCCCAAGGGGAACCTGTGTACCAAATTTGAGAAAGATCCATGCAGCAGTTCCTGAGAAATGACGATAAACTTTCATGGGAAAATCCAAGATGGCTGCCTGGTGGCCATATTGGTTTTTCGAATCGGACCAGAAAAGGTATCTTGCACAACTAGACCCCAAGGCGAACCTGTGTACCAAATTTGAGAAAGATCCATGAAGAAGTTTCTGAGAAATCGCGATAACAAGGTTTCATGGGAAAATCGAAGATGGCTCTCGCGATAACAAGATTTCATGGGGAAATCCAAGATGGCCGCCTTGTGGCCATATTGGAATCCCGATTCGGACCGAAAAAGGTATCTTGCACAACTAGACCCTAAGGAGAATCTGTGAACCAAATTTGAGAAAGATCCATGCAGTACTTCCTGAGAAACGACGATAACGTTTCATGGGGAAATCCAAGATGGCTGCCTGGTGGCCATATTGGATTTTCGAATCGGCCGAGAAAATGTATCTTGCACAACTAGACCCCAAGGGGAACCCGTGTACCAAATTTGAGAAAGATCCATGCAGTAGTTCCTGAGAAATCGCGATAACAAGGTTTCATGGGAAAATCGAAGATGGCTCTCGCGATAACAAGGTTTCATGGGAAAATCCAAGATGGCTGCCTTGTGGCCATATTGGATTTTCAAATCAGACCAAATTTGAGAAAGATCCATGCAGCAGTTCCTCAGAAATCGCGATAACAAGGTTTCATGGGGAAATCTAAGATGGCTGCCTGGTGGCCATATTGGATTTTCGAATCGGACCGCAAAAGGTATCTTGCACAACTAGACCCCAAGGCGAATGTGTGTACCAAATTTGAGAAAGATCCATGCAGTAGTTCCTGAGAAATCGCGATAACAAGGTTTCATGGGGAAATCCAAGATGGCTGCCTGGTGGCCATATTGGAGTTTCGAATCGGACCACAAAAGGTATCTTGCACAACTAGACCCCAAGGGGAACCTGTGTACCAAATTTGAGAAAGATCCATGCAGCAGTTCCTCAGAAATCGCGATAACAAGGTTTCATGGGGAAATCTAAGATGGCTGCCTGGTGGCCATATTGGATTTTCGAATCGGACCGCAAAAGGTATCTTGCACAACTAGACCCCAAGGGGAACTTGTGTACCAAATTTGAGAAAGATCCATGCAGTAGTTCCTGAGAAATCGCGATAACAAGGTTTCATGGGGAAATCCAAGATGGCTGCCTGGTGGCCATATTGGATTTTCGAATCGGACGAGAAAATGTATCTTGCACTAGACCCAAAGGGGAACCTGTGTACCAAATTTGAGAAAGATCCATGCAGTAGTTCCTGAGAAATTGCGATAACAAGAATTGTTTACGGACGGACGACGTACGGACGGACGACGGACCACGGACGAAAAGTGATTTGAACAGCCCACCATCTGGTGATGGTGGGCTAAAAAGGCTGGCTTCAATCCTCGAAGACATATCATGGTAGAAATACCACGTTTAATGTGTAATTTGACAGCAACAATATTGCACCACAGTCGATCATCTCCGGCAGGTTTTCAGTACACCAGCTACAACCGTTGTGTGAACTTGAAGAGCCTAGCTCCAGCATCCTCGGGAGCCAGTGTGTCGATCGTTATGATCGATACACTGGCTTGATTAGTTACACATACATGTACCAATTCTGGATATAAATAGATCAAGGGGTTCCCTTGAAATCAAACCAATCAGTAAACGCGCTAAGCTAGCTGATTAGGCCAATCCGCTGAGAGGTATGAGATATGACATGTGACTACTCTGATGTCGGACTGAAATCGAAATCGGAAGTCAAAGCAAAAACCACAGTCCTGGGATACATTCATGCTGATTCAAAAAAGCGCTAGGAATGGAAAGTACGAGATTGTATAATAGATATATCGAATATGGACACAGAGAGACAGTCGTCAATACGCTTCAGTCAAAATTGGTCGGAAGGGGGGACGAAGGGTTAAAAATCATTCAACGAGATGCATGAAATCACGAGATGTTGAAGTTGACGTTCACTGGTAGTGATTATAAATAAAAAATTATAACATGCGCAAAAATGCTGCTGCACCAATTAGCTTCATTTTGTTTATTTCAACATTTAACCCTTTCACTTAGACTGGGCGAGTCTCTATTTCATATGTACTATTTAGGAATAATAAAATGACCATTAGTAAATATATAAGTTTGATATATAAATAAATTAAATGAAAAAAATGGAAAAGTTTCAAGCATTTCTTTAGGCAGAGTTACTTCCCTTGATTACCTCTGAAATATACATTATTCACTCCGATATACAATATTCGGGTAAAGCGGTATGTTTGTTCTTTTTTGTTAAAGTTTTATAAAAAAATTCAATCTCTTGCATCTTGATGGTTCCCTGTGCTGTTGATCATTGGTAAAAATCGTACACCTGGACTTCAGTCGTACATACGTGTACTACGTCAAGGTCATGTGTTATTCAAAACTCACATTGGAGAACTAACCTATCTCTAATTGTTACATACGTTACACGTTCCTCCCTAATATCAACATCGAAGATTGAGTACTTCACAAAATAAGCAATCTATTGAACAATTTTCTCAAAATTATTTACAGATCTTTTTCGACAACGATCTCTAACAATCTGAAGGCAATACCGCCAAAATCATAGTGCATCTCCATCAGAGCCTGGTCCGTTGTTTCTTCAGTAAACAGCATCATTTATGGAGGTATATGCCATTAAATACCTCAAGCGGGTGGTTGAGTGGGCACGGGTTCCTGTTGCTTCAGCGTATTTTGCTGAGAAGCAACAGGAACTTGATAATGTGATGTCTAGCACTGTAATATCACTTGTCTTTATTGCATCATGTAAGCGTCCTGTCTGTGTCTTGTGTGCTGTCCTATATGTTTTATAGGGTGGATGGAGGGTGTCGGGTTCCATGCTGCTTCAGGGTTTCTTCTTTGAAGTAGCAGAACGCAACTTGGCTGGGTGGTGCTTAGTTAGTTCGTCGCGATATAACTGAAATATTGTTTGAAAGCGGCGTTAAATTATATTCACTCACTCACTAAATACCTCAAATGATAGTCCAGATAGTACAGGCATAATTGTTTTATAGGAAAACATCGTAGTACAAGACATAATCCGAGAGAAACCAATGGAATATTTTGTGGGATATATTTCGACATAATTTATTACCATTTTATTACAATTATTTAGCTCGTCATTTTACAGAAGCCCAACTGTGATATAATAAAGGCCTACTTAGACCACCACCCGCACCCCCTCCGCGTAACAAAAATCGCTCCCCCTCTCATCGTTCTTGGCTGTTCCGACTGATAAATGTGAATAAACAGTCACAAATGTTGCCTATAGATGTGACGGACCCAAAATGTTCAAGCCAAAAAGACCCAAAATAGTTCGTGTCAAAATGGAATTTGAATAAAATAACGCATTCAATTTATACAGTACAATCATTCTTACAAAATTATGACATAATTGTATCAATTCGTCGTGTGGTTTCTACTCCTATGATTTCGAGGTCGGGGTGTTAATTGTACCCGAATCATGTGTTCTTGTGTGGAGTATCAGTTTTGTTTTTTGGGTACAGCTAAACTCACACAGTGAGCAGTTGTAAGGCTTCTCGCCAGTGTGGGTTCTAATATGTCTAACCAGACCGTATTTTTGAATGAACTTACGATCACAGGTTAAACATGTATGTCGTTTGTCCCCAGTGTGAATCGCAATGTGTCTCAATAGATGACTTCGGCGAAACGATCTATAGTCGCACTCTGAACATTTGTGTGCTTTCTCATCTGTGTGCGTTTTCATGTGCATGGAATCAGCTCCATTTTCAGCTGAAGTTTTATCGCACTGTGAACATTCGTGTGGTTTGCCCCCAGCGTGTGTTCTCGTGTGTGTCACAAGGTGACTATGACGATATGACTTGTAATCACACTGCGAGCATTTGTATGGCTTTTCCATAGTGTGTTTTCTCATATGTTGATTAAGATTACTCTTGGCAGCTGAACTGTAATCGCACAGTGAGCATTTGTGTGGCTTCTCCCCAGTGTGTGTTCTTATGTGTTGAGCGAGTCTACCCTGGTGAGCCGATCTGTAATCGCACATTGAGCATTTTGTTATCTTCTCTACATTGTGTGTTGTCATGTGCGTGGAAAGGTCTTCCCTTTCAGCTGAACTGTATTCGCACTGCGAACATTTGTACGGCTTTTCTCCAGTGTGGGTTCTCGTGTGCTGACAAAGACTCCACTTCTGAGTGGTACTATAATCGCACTGCGAGCATTTTAGTATTTTCACCTCATTGTGCGTTCTCATATGTCTTACGAGATTAGCAAGGCGGAACGCCTTATAATCACACTGCGAACATTTGTGTTGTTTATCCCCCGTGTGAATCAACATATGCTGCATAATATAACTTCTGAAAGGTGAACTGTACTCACAATGTGAGCATTTGTATGGCTTTTCACCCGTGTGTCGTCTCGTATGTTCAGTGAGACAAAATTTGTGAGCAGTTTCGAAATCACAATGTTGACACTTGTATGGCTTCTCTCCACTATGTGTTCTCGAATGTTGAATAAAATGACTCTTGTCCTGTGACTTGTACTCACACTGTAAGCATTTATATGGCCTGTCAGCAGCGTGAATTCTCATATGTCTGTCCAACCGATATTGGTTTGCAGATTCATGATTGCAGAGGTGACATTTATATGTTATTTTAACAGTATGTGTTCTGCTATGCCTGAGAATATTACATCTTCTTTTGGACCGATAATCACATACAGTACATTTGTATGGTTTATCGTCAGTCTGCATTCGGGTGCCTGTATTCTCAGGTGAGCTCACCATACTTGGTACAGTCGACACCATAGCTGGATCATTCGTTTGCCCATCCAATTCCCCCCAGTCCAGTTGTTCTTTTTCCCCATTCAACTCGCTGGTTGTCCGAATTTGAAACAAGGCTAATGGAAACGGAACTTCAATTGAAGCCTGTTTGGCTGGCTGTAAATCCTGCAGACAGAGAAAGAGAGAATTAGATTTGAGGGGAAGCAATCCTGCGGAAAGAAGCGAACATCGGAATATTGCAATGTTAGCAATGAACTGACCGCATTAATTGATGTCCAGGGCATGAGTGTGCCACAGGCCAATATACTATATATATTATATCTAAAAACATGGCAAGAACCAAAACAGATTCCTGTCATGATTTGTAGCTGATCATGTGGACATCTTGAATGGTATAAACACACAGCCCACAGTACCGGTGTGGAGGCTATGACTGTCCGTGTCTTTTAACCCAGCTAGCACATTTTTCTCCACATTGGGGGCAAGTGTCCGTCCTTGGCTGCAATAGAACAGGATATGAAAAGGGACGCTAATCACGAGGACATTCTAAACCATCACACCGGCTGAGCGATACCAGATACAAACATTGAAGGGCGATGATGTAATAGCCTTGTCAAGTCATCTAATGCAAAGGGATGATGTTTGTGACCGTTAACAGAAATAAAACGGTTCAGACGAGAAATATAAAATTTAACGTTGGTCAGTTACCCCACTTGAGTCATCATACTAGTATGTTGGTTGGTTGTTTGAAGCTTAACGTCGCACCTAACCTTATTGGTCACACGGCGACGATGTCATACTAGTATGTCACTAATCTTCAGTTGTACTTACTTCGTGTTCCTCTTCATTGGATATAAGCCGACATGGAACATCATCGGACGTACTCGATTCTAACTTGATCGTTTGGGCGTAGCATTCCTCCTGGTTAATCAAGGCATCCGTCGGACTGCTCCGTGATTGTTCATCTTCAGGTTTTATACAGGTCGAGGTCGCGGTATATCCCCAGTCGTCGGATGACAGTTCTTGTTTCATTTCTCCATCAGTAATATATTCTGGATTGGAAAGTCCGGCGATTTCACTTTGATCCAACCAGTCAGTCGAGTGAGGAGTATCAGTTTCTTGTTTAACCAAGGTCACAGTCATTAAAGTGTCCATGTCGTGATGTTGTACAGGATTGGTTGTATCCTCCCGATATTCAACGAGGAGTTCAGATTGAACACATGACACCGGATGATCCATGATGGCTCTGATGTATGTGAGGAGTTCGTTATTGGAGTATCTAGTACCGCGACGGTATTTCCCTTGAATCTGGTACTCCTGGGTATGATCTATAAATGTGCACCGGTATCCTTGGATGAACTAGTCCAGAGTCATCAGTATGCTGAAAGACAAAGGAGAAATAGAGACAGTCACATTTTGTAATTACTTTACATTTGTTTTCTTATTGTCTGTCTTTACCGTTAGTGAGTATGTCAGTTAAGTTATTTATGATTGTTACCAAACAAAGCACAAGAAATCCAAAGCAGCCATTCCACACTAAGTGCGCATCAAGCTCATTTTTTCAAATGTATCATCCAGGATGTCATTCTATATTTTTAGAGTCAATATTCTAAGTTTAAAAATATATGAAGCGTTTGGGTGTTGGGCACCAAGTGCTTCTATATGCCGGAGATTGACAACGAGGCAAAACGCCGATCAAATTATCCACAGCGCATGCTTCGTTTCACACTCCCTGCCCAAGGGCGGATCCAGCCAAAATTCATAGGGGGGGTCCACTATCACAGCCCAACAGGCGAGGCTCCAGGGGCCGCCTAGGCCCCGGAAGCTCCGGGGTCCTAGATCGCCGGAGATGCGTTCTGAGCGTTTTCCCGGAAATAAAACTGATCATAATGTATGCAGATTTATGGTTCTATTTTCACGATTTTCCCGCAATTATAAGCACGCATCGATATTAAAGAAATCGCACCTCATGCCTGCATCCATTTGACTTTCTAGTTATATTTAAAACATACAAAACGATGGCATTTAGTTCATGGAAGGAAAACCAATAAGCCTACCGAGACGGTTCATTCACAAAAAGATAAAACAAGGAAATCCTCACAGTCCAACAGGCGAGGGTCCAGGGGCCGCCTAGGCCCCGGAAGCTCCGAAGTCCTAGATCTCCGGAGATGCGTTCTAAGCGTTTTCCAAGAAATAAATTCGAACATAATGTATGCAGATTTATGGTTCTATTTTCACGTTTGTTTTGCATTTATAAGCACGCATCGATATTGTAAAAATCATACTTCATGCCTGAATCCATTTGACTTTCTATATTTAACGGATAAAAAATCGATGACCTTTACATCATGGAGTTAACATTAGAACCAATATGATACCGATTCATTTACACAAAGCTAAAATAAGCGATCCTCACATCCTGACAGGAGAGGGTCCAGGGGCCACCTAGGCCCCGGAAGCTCCGGAGTTCCAGGTTGCGGGAGATGCGTTTTACACGTTTTCCCGGAAATAAATCTGAACACAATGTAGGTAGATTTATTGTTCTATTTTCACATTTGTTTCGCATAAACACGCATCGATATTGAAGAATATACCTGACTCCATTTGACTTCCTGGTTGAACACAAACAAAACAGGCCGATAACACACCATTACACGTGGTGCGCTCGCGGCGATAATATCTGATTTTAGATACATATTGAAACTCCAACTTAAATAGTACACTCACAAACTACATGAATAGATGATGGTCTGCTTAATACACATATAGTTACTCTAATTACATAATCCACATTCAATTAATTTACATATATTTCAAGACATTTTTCTACGTGGAATCCCAGGGTTCGCTCATCCCTCCAAAAAATGTAAGAGATGGGGGTCCGGTTCCCCCGTAGATCCGCCCTTGCTGCCCTCAGTAGCGGAACCATGAACGTTACGACATGTGGAAAACCCCACGCACACGAGGACGATTTGCACATGGGCGAACTACTTTTCGCATCAAGTCTCGCACGGACGGACATCCTGACCGAAAATCTTTGCGGAAAGGGTGCCGCTGAGGATGATTGAGGTGGGGGTCGTTGGGTGCGAACGATCCCCTCTTAGCGCCCAACCGTACTGGCGATGCCCAAGATTAGTATGCACCAGTAAGTTACATGTATATGAACGCAGATAGGAACAACAGAGGGGATACAACTATCAACCGGGAAAACATACGACCAGCCCGTGGGCCTAATATACCATCCAATAGGCTACTGCTGGAATTTATCTTGGACGCCGTTGCATGGTACAGTGCTCTCCCCAGATCGTCCGGGACAGTCTGGATTCGAGGCTTCATTTGAATGTGATATTTTGGACGACACAAAGGGGCGCATTTTCTCTCTCTCTCTCTGTTTATAAACAACCTCGGAAGCCAGACCAGAAAATTACATTCACACATCCCAATCCCCTATTGTAACCATTTTTTCCCCAAATCACCTATATTAGTAATTACAAACACTTACTTGCACTTGAAATGCAGCAGAAAAGAAAACACGAACCGAGACTTGCGAACAACACGGCTATGCCATGTTTTCGTCCTCTCCAAAGTAGAGGCTGGGATGTTTGTAAGGTTGTGGTACTTGAATTAAAGTGTTTCTTGCCGAAATATGGAGGTCTATACTTAATTAGGGAATTGGCGATATACAATTACATGGCCGCAAATTTAAATCTTTCAGCGATCTGACGGCATTAAACGCGCGCTAAACGATATCAATAAAGCATACTACGAATCTGAAACGGATATGGATATATATATATATATATATTTTTCTTTCTACATTTTTAACCAATATTTAAATTCAAGAGTAGAACAGCCAAGTCTTGAAAGGCCCGTCTTCAGTGAAATACAAATACCTCTCCTGGAAATCGCGAACAAGAAAAGACCGAGAAAAAGAAAATAGAAAATACAAACGTATCCCTTATGTAATTCGCGGTTTAGTTTTTGCATATACCGGTAGTGTTTACCGCGCGTTCGATGATTTGTGAATTTCAGGCATATGGCACAGACTCATTCGTCTTTGAACAATTAAATTTTGTGGGCGACAGACCTCCTGTTGGTAGGTATATTGATACTCACCCTGGTAGCTAAGAGTTTTAACGTCTTGTTATTAAAATACTTGTTATCAGAAGGGTTGATTGGGCATGAACCATAGCCCGAAAACATCGTCTAAGGAGTCTATTTTTTTTAATTGGTTGTTGTTGCTGACCCTTTAGCCCGAATCACTTATACAGACCGAAAAGGAAAAAATAAATAAGACGTCAGTCGCTCGAGATCTTTAACTGCACACGGCGTGGGGAAGTGAAATAGAGGCACAAACAGCATTTTATCAAATAAATAATATGATTTGGCATCTCCAGCACTATGACAACCACCTAATGACTCCTTTAATTAGATGGAATCTGCCATCAAACACGGATTTTGTCAACAAAGCCGTTGTGTTTCTTTCTCCATAGTTTACAGGGACATGCGCAGAATGGGGTTGACATTTTGACTCACGTCTTCAAGAAATTGATTTAAACCAATAGCGACGTGTGTTTATTCACGTGATCAGAAAGGTCACGAGATCAAAATAGCGAAGGTCATATTCTCACAAGATGTCAATCTCCTGGTTTCGATTGCATATACCTTTCATCTAAACGGCTGCAGGAATGATTAGATTTGGAGCTGTTTGTAAAAAGCGGAAAACAGATCTAGGCTTGGTGAATGACAAGATGTCAGAAAGGCGCGAAAACTTTAAAATTGTAACGATACTTAGTTTCTATCGATAAAAGACTCACGAAACTCCAGTGTTCAGGTGTACAGTCGGCCATTTATTCTCCGGAAGCCCCGGTACATGACGTCACCTACTGTCCTTTACATCTATGGTGCGCTATACATGCCATATCGTTACACCTTTCCTTCTTTAACGAACTGAGAATATGAAGGGTTGTAATACAGAAATGAACTATTGACCAATGCAATTCTTTTTCCATGTAGAGTTATAGACCAAAGGGAATGAAACCTAACTTCCCAAACACATAGGTAACATTGTTTTTTGTACTCGGAGCACAATTCTAAAACTTCCACTTCTTCTTTTTCTTTTCTTTTTTTTCTGCAACGTTAAACATGAACAAAACATCACTAGTCTTTCAGCACAACCAGAACAGCAAACCAGTCATGTCGTACCCTGAGAACCACATTAACTAATGTCTAACGTAATCATTGTACCAACTAGGTTCGCGATGTGTACGAGCGCTATGTCTGGGTCCCTGTTGTGGTGTGCTCTCTGATGGAGGTGGTACATGCCCGTTAGTTTCCGATTCTGCGCTGGGAGTCGGGGAAAATGTCTGTTCAGTCTGTGCTGTTTCAACGGTGGTCCCAGCTGAGGATGGCAATAATGGTTTGTTCATGAGACCAGGGATGCCGTCCTCAACCGATATGAATATTTACCCACTGTTGCATACATGTTTCCGGTTTCTCCTGTACTGGCGCCCATCTTCAGTTCTAACGGAGTATGAGCATATATTAACTTGGTCTTGAACCTGAACCTTTTCCCAGTCATTTGATCTGGCTCCCCGTCTTGGCTTCATCCGAACAACCTGGCCATTCACCAAAGGGGGCAGTGACTTTGAATGTTCGTCGTAATATCTGGTCTGTTTTGCCTTCCTTGCACGTTTCTTAACCTGGACGTCTTTGATTATTTTCGGTTTCAACAGCTTGCGTGCCATGGGCAGGAGTGTTTTTGTGCGGTGGCCAAAGAATCGTTGGGCTGGTGAGCTATCCAAGCCTTCCGATGGAGTATTTCTCCAGGCGAGGAGATTGAAATAGAAATCCCCACCACTTTTCTCGGTATGCCTCATCAGTCTCTTGGTGATCTTAATTGCGTTCTCAACTTTTCCATTACTCTGTGGATATTCTGGCGAGCTTGTAGCATGGTCTAATCCACAGATCGACACAAAGGTTGAAAAGTCATATGAGTTATATGGTGGGCCATTGTCCGAAATCAACTTATCCGGAATACCGTGGGTGGCAAAATGTCGGCGCAATATCTTTGTGATGGCTTTCCCATCTTTCCGCCCCTGAAGCCGATCCACTTCGAAAAAGTCGGAGTAGTAGTCAACTGTGCACAAATAGTCCTGTCCATTGTAGACGAAAATGTCACACCCTATGGTTTGCCAAGGCCTCTCTGGGGTTTCATGATATATGAGTGGCTCCCTCTGTTGATTACTTTATTGTGAGTTGCAGACTTCACACCTCGACAAAAGGTCTGCCATGTCACTGTTCAACCCTGGCCAATAAACACACTCTCTGGCCCTTCGGAGGGTGCTCTGTAATCCAGAGTGGGGTTCATGAAGTTTCTCCTTGCGCATACTAGATGGGATGACACAGCGGAGGCCTTTGAAGATTATTCCATCCTGTGCCGCGAGTTCATCTCGGATGTGGAAGTATGCGTGTAGATCGATAGGCAGAGTGTCCTTTTTGTCTGGCCAACCGTTCACAATTTGACACTTTAGTTTCTGCAGAGTCGGATCCGCAGATGTTGCCATCTGGATTTCCCGAATCCTCTCATCTGACAGTGGAAGGGAATCTATCATGTGAATGCTTTCCACCTCGTCTTCTACTGGTGAACGTTGGCAGCTTTGCAAGAACGCCCGAGACAATGTATCAGCTAGATACATCTCTCTTCCAGGCTTGTAGCAAATCTCAATGTCATATTGTTGAAGTCTCATCAGGAGACGTTGTAGTCTTTTCGGTGCAGATGCGAGAGGTTTCTTGGAGATGGACACAAGCGGTTTGTGGTCGGTCCAGAGTATCACTTGCCTCCCATACACATACTGGTGATTCCTTTCTAAACCAAAGACTTGGGCCAGTAACTCTGGGGGAGACTTGGGCCAGTAACTCTTTCTCTATTTGAGAGTATTTCTGTTCTGTGGGCGTCAACGCTCTGCTGGCATAGGTCACTGGCTGGCCGTCTTGGAGCAGGGCAAAACCAATGCCCTTTTCGGAACCGTCTCCTTGGCCCTCAGTGGGTGCATTGGGGTCGAAGTATTTGAGGACAGGTGCACTGGTGACGAGCTTCTTAATTTTTCCAAATGAATCTTCTTGTTCTTTGGACCAGCATCAGTCCACATCCTTGTGTGTCAAACGGCTCAATGGTTCACAGGCACATGATAAGTCTGGCAGGAATTTTCCCAAATATTTCACCATTCCCATAAGTCTGTGAACTCCAGCAATATCTCCCGGTCTCTCCATTTTTTGTATAGCTTCAACTTTTCTTGGGTCAGGCTTCAACCCATCTTCGGTGAGTAGGTGGCCGATGAAGGGCATATCGGCACACTTCAGTTGTAGCTTCGCCTTGTTGAGTTTAATGTTTCTATCCTTACATCTCTGGAGTAGGTCAATCAGGTTGTTGTTGTGGTCCTGAATGGCCTCTTCCATTGAGTCACCCTGGCCCGTTATCAGAATATCATCTGCAATCTTGTGGACTCCTTTGAGGCCTTCCAGGTTCTGATCTAGTTTCTGTTGGAATAACTCTGGGGGCGGGGCTGATTCCAAAAGCTAGCCTCAGCCATCTGAAACGCCCTCAGGGGGTCTGGAATGTTGTGAGATAGCTTGATTCTTCGTCCAGTTGGCACTGTAAAAATCCCTCTTTTCAGTCAGCCTTGCTGAAGACCTTCGCTTTAGCTAGTTCAGGTAGAATGTCTTCTATTATGGGTAATGGATAATGTCCCCGTTTGAGAGCCCTGTTCAGCCCCTGAGGATCTATGCATACTCTCAGTTTCCCATTAGGCTTCACGACTGCCACATGACTGGACACCCAATCCGTCGGTTCCTCAACCCTCTTGATAACCTCCAGCTTCTCAAGGCGCTCAAGTTCTGTTTTCAGTTTATCTTTCACGGCAATGGGGACACGTCGTGGGCGCATAACTGTAGGTGAAACTGATGGGTCGGTTTCTAGGTGAATTTCTCCTTCCATTTTTTCCCCAGTCCTTCAAACACATCCTTGTATTGTCGAAGTTCGTCTTCTTTTGTCAATCCGGTACACAACCTTTTCTTGTCAGAGTCAACAGAATGAATGTTCTCGTATTGCACAGTAATAAGATTCATTTGCTGGGCAGCGCGGGAGCCCAATAGCGGTAAATACTTCTCCCCCTGGACTATAACAAATGGAACCCTATACTTCCGTTGGTTCTTCGTGTTACGCACAACTAGCTTGCATGTTCCAATAACAGGTATGGTTGCTTTATTGTACATTGCTAAGGTAACATTTGATGTATCAACTTCTGTACCTTCTGGTAAGTATCTATGTGGGAGCACGTTGCATGCTGCTCCAGAATCTACTTGCATTTTAATGGGGTTTCCCTTCAGATCCATAGTGGCATAGATTTCTGTTTTGTATTTTGTCTCTACATTCTGTATCGTGAAATCTTCATCTAGAGTGACTGACAAGATATCTTCAACTTCATCAGAGTCGGAACTCCAGTACCCACAATGTGGAGTTTCCCTAACCACATTTACCTTTCTTCTGTATTCATGACCTTTGCCCCTATTGGGCCTGCCTATACCTTTCAAACATTTCTCAGCAAAATGATTCATTTTACCACATCTACATGTCTTGCCTAAAGCAGGACACTTGAATTTGTTTCTCTCATGGTTCTTTCCACAAAATTTACAGTCATTGACAAATTCTTTGTTTGGTCGTGAATTCTTTTCTTTGCCTTTCACAACATTTACTTCGGTTGTTTCCGGAGTAGCCGGACTAGCACTAGCCATAGCTTTCATCTGAACTGAAGTTGCTTCTGCAGCTCTACACATGTCAATACATTTATCAAGTGTTAGTTTTGATTCTTGTAACAGTTTTTTCTGTGTTGCTGCTTCTCTGATTCCACACACTATCCTGTCTCTGATGAGGTCATCTTTCAGCATCCCGAAATCACAGGTGGCGGCCAGAGTGCGTAATGACGTCAGGTAAGTATCCACCGACTCGCCCACATCCTGGTTCCTGTTGTTGAATTTGAAGCGTTCGTATATTACATTTGTCCTTCCAATGCAATATTCTGACCAGAGTTGTAATATGCGTGACATCTTACTACGATCTTCTTCCTGTCGGAATGGCAATGCATTGTGAATTTCTAGAGCTCCTGCCCCGATACATGTGATAAACGTGGCTACTCTGGCATCATCACTTTTCGACACCAGCCCAGTAACTAACTCATAGCTATCCCACAGTTGTTTGAATATTTCCCAATTTTTCTTCAGATTGCCGGTTGTATTTAAGGCCGTTGGGAGAGGGACAGTGGTTATAAAATTCATCGTATCCATCTCAATGTCAATGTTATGTTCACAGTCAGAAATAACTCTCCCTTTTTAAGCGAATATCACTGTTTATGATTGTGGATGGA